>JAODUP010000678.1:27500-57500 GCA_025642065.1 Paralvinella palmiformis | reverse complement strand
TGATGATGATTAGATGTATTTTTCACCTCGTACTAATCTGGATTAGATGTTAAACTCGGATGTGGTAAGTAAACAAGGAGTAATAAATGCCGTGTACGAGACGTAAGAAGGACGTGGGCCATGATAACGGGTGACGTCTTGTGTCAGTAATGCTCTTAAAGAAAGCCATTAGTAGTGTCCTATTACCTCCAAAAATCTGGGCTGGGAATGGAACGTGATTTAAGCAGCAATCGAATTTCAACAATTGACAATCCACCGTGTGCCCCCCCCCCAAAAAAAAAACCCCAATAACAAACAACAACAAAACACGAACAAACAACCCCACTCGACTTTCGCACTAAATATTTAAGCCGTGTGTGTTTGGCTGTTTCTGTTTGTTTTAGCTAAGTCGGTGGCAGACTTCTGAAGGTTCATCGGCGTTTGGTGCAGGTGGAGGAATCCACCGTCGTTCAGTTGTTTGGCATGCCGGTCCCAATAAGGGCACACCCCGATTTTCATAAGAATTCCCGTCTTGGGTTTTTCTCTCTGTTTTGACCCTCGTGGCCTCCCGTAGCTAAACATATAGTTGGAGGTCTCGTAGTGGGAATGGTTGCCCTCATCACGTGACTGGTCACGAGCTCATTTGGAATTGGCGTGTGCGTGCGTGCGTGCTTGCTTGCGTACTTGAGTGTGTTATTACCAGAGGCCACAGTTTGTTAGATTTGCCGATTACGGTAAGCCAGACGAAGAACGTTCATTCATCTGAGCCCACCGCGCACATCTGCCATTTTGTTTCATTATCGGTGATCAGATGTGTGGCGGTGTGATGGCGTCCACCTCGACGCGGCATCTGTCCCAGATGTTGTCTGGTTGAGAAATTTGTCTGGTGGAGGAATTGCTCTTAATTGTCTCATCAGTTGTCTGTTGGTCGTTGTTGTTGTTGTATGCCATTTTGTAAGTTCTGAGGTCGTTGATCATTTCGTGTTTGATTCCATTTTCTGGTTGACAACACTGTGAGTTGCATCAAGCTTCAGTGCGCTGCCTGACGTGTTGACGCTGCCGCAGAACTGCAACAAATCGATATGGGAGTTGGGCGCGGGTGAGGGCTTGGTCGAGTTCAGTTGAATAAAGTTCTTAGACAGAGATATGGGATGGGTGGAATTATGGGTGAAACGCCTTGAAGAAACGAAACGTGGCCGACGAAACGTCCATGGATGGTGTGGATGATGTTGACGAGGATGAAAACTACCTCTTGTGTGTTTTGAGATGTTCCCCGTCCCGAGGCTCCGCCATACTTTATGATAGGATGACAATGATGGTTAAATTGTCTGTTATGTGGCAGTTGTGTCAAGGTGTGTGTCGGTGTGTGTGTGTGTGTGTGTCCATCCCAGGATGAGCTGATATGTAGCAGTGTTGATTGTATAACTAGACAGGGACCAGCGCTGAGTTATGGCTCTCAGATGGTCTGGTGTTTACAAGCGGAAATTGATTAAAGACGTGCTTAGGTGGTCTCTCTTTCTCTCTCTCTCTCTCTCTGTGTGTGTGTGTGTGTGTGTGTGTTAGCAATGCTAGAAGAGAGGTTCTGCGGATAGAGAAGCATGAATCGTGAATACAACTTCCGGACGATTAATCAGGTAACCGAACCAGTGTTCGTGCGTGCGTGCGTGCGTGCGTGCGTGGGTTACAGCTTGGGACGAGACCTTGTTTGTTTCGGTTTTTAAACGATAACACTTTTGTAACTTGTCGATCATCCGAGAACAATTTTGGACTATCCATGCCAGTAGTGCCTTTTGTTCCTTTCGGCACATCACACACAACAAAACAACAGCTAATGAAAGGAACAGTCACAAGTGGAAGGTCAGCCAATCTTACCGCTAAATAAACAGAGCATACATACAAACAAAATCCACCCGCTCCCTTTGGAACAGAAGGAAAACAGTGTTCCTAAACTATAGGATTTTATAAAAATATAATAATATATATATATATATATATATATATATATATATATATAATAATTATTAATATATATATATATATATATATATATATATATTATATATATTATATATATATATATATATATTATATATATATATATAATATATATATATATTAATATTTTTATATATATATATATATATATATATATATATATATTAATAATGTTATATATATATATATATATATATATATATATATATTAATAATGTTATATATATATATATATATATATATATATATTAATAATGTTATATATATATATATATATATATATATATATGCATGCACACATCACACATCACACATACACACACACCCACCAGCAACCATATCATTTTAGTAATACCCTATTTGTTATTTGGCTTTTGTTTATCATTTTCGCATATCTCATTAGAACGATCCCCATCATTAATTAACATGCTGTATTAATTATGTGTATTATGTTGTGGGGCAAAACGGATTTATATTACTACTAATTTATGTAAATAAAACGAGAACTTGTACTAAAAATATCCCCTCTCTCCCCCCGTCAAGTAGCAATTGAGCACTCCAGTAGCGCAGTGGTTAGAGTGCTGCACTGCAAACACCCAGTCGGGGTTCGAATACAAATCGTACCTTTGTTTGCGGGATGTTTCCCCGAGGGATCGCCACTCGGCCACATTTGTACAAGTTGTGACCAGCGCTGATGGTAAACAAACCACTGACTGAATAATTCACGCAATGACTCAGTCAGTCAGTCGTAGCTAACGAGAAAGAATGCTGATAAAATATTCTGGTTCATCTTGGTTCTTCCTTCTCCTTGTACGACAAATTTGAATTTGAGCCCCGTGATTATGATATAAATGTTTAGTTTTGGGTCTGCACGTTTTTGCGATACCCATTTTGGCCATACTTCCTGGAGAGGTTCACATCCAGTTCCCGCATCAAGTATGGGTATCGGCGCACACGGCCGTTGTTCGAAGCGCCTCGGCTGTATGAGCCCCGTACGGTTCACCGACATCTTCAACCAGCCCGCGGCGGGAGGAGCAATCGGCTTGTTGATTGCCCGTTGTCTTTCCAGAGGTTAATTCACCGCAGTGTGACCCGTCTAGTTCCCCGGCCGGTTGGGTATGTCCCGTTGATGGTCTATAGTTATTACCGGGCTTCCCAGTGTTGTCGTTGTGCGCCGAGTCTGGTAGACGATCCGGATATTTGGTCTTTTCTCACGTGATGCTGTTATCGGTATCCTGGACGGGGAATTTTGGCCTTCTGGCAGCACTCCCCCCCCCATCCCCAGTACCACCCACAGCCGCCCTATTTTGTTCTGTGTGAAGTATTTCAACCATTCATGCCGAACACACCTGCTGCTCCAATCCTATAGGACACGACGGGAATTCGTGGCCGGCTTTTGGACTCGTTCCCCGTGGGTACCCTTCTTTGTCGTTTGTGTATTGTGGTGTGTTCTAAATAACATGTTTATGTGGATTGTCTGAGGGATTAGTGTGTGTGTGTTGTGTATATATATATATATATATATATATATATATATATATATACACACACACACATGATGTACAATGGTTATTGTTCTATTTACTGTTCGAGACCGATGTTTCCTCTATTTTTGTTGTTCACAATACGGCTAATGTTGGATTAAATAAACGGATTGCTTAGCATGGTATGTAGTCAGTGTGTGCATGTTTGTGGGTAGCGGGCGAGGAGTGGCGTTATGCATGAAATGGCACGGGAATCGTGAATAGTGAATACAACCTGAATTCTGAATCCAACTTCTGGATGATTCATCTGGGGAATAAATCTAGAGAAGTGACTTTTCATGCTGAGACATGTTTTAGCAATGTTTCACCAGTTCCACAAGTGTGTGTGTGTGTGTGTGTGTGATGTGTGTGCGGACGCATACACGCACACATACATTTCCCCAAGACTGGTATTGTCTCACTTGACACCCCTAATTGTTCACGAATCTCACTCAACCTGATAATGACAATGCACTACCAGCCATGAAAATGTCCGCAGCAGCAACATCACCGGCGACAGCAACACCAACAACGATGACAACAACAACAAACCTGAATACACCAATTTCTAGATTGTGCCATCTTGAAAGCGATGAATCAGTCTCCATTCATCCAAAATGACTGCGATGTGCATTTTGCCGTTCAGATGGTAAACGATGCGCTGACAGTGACATCGCCAAGATGACAGCGTTGTTGTTGTTGTTGATGGTGGTAGCTCCAATTTAAATCATCATACACCTACCAGTATGATGATTTTTGTTCAGATTAATCTCTCTCTCCCTCTGTGTGTGTGTGTGAGCGTGTGTGTGTTACCGTCGGTCATATGCACACACACACACACACACACACACACACACACACACACACACACACACACACACACCTGTATATTGAACCTGCAGCATTTTGTCGCCTCTTAGTATCCAGGCCAATATGTAAACGACGACATGATTTCGTTCGATGCTGATTGATACTGGTCGATGGGTACATGTCATTGCGAGTGTTGTCAAGCGACTCGCCTGATTTAGATGCCGACTCTTACAGGTCTGGTTGGTGTGCGTTTCGTTCGTGTCTCGTCCGTTTTCGTCGTTCCGGATCGGATAGGCGAGCGTCGGATTGATTTAAAATGTTCCGCGTCGGGATTCGGCACTGATTGTTGAGGCCGCAGCGTCTGTCTCGCCGGTTTCGTGAAAAGTTTACGCGCTCGAATTTCGACGTACTGGATTAGCAGGCTCCAAGATCAGTCTCGTGGGTGTTGTTTGTGTGTGTGTGTGTGTGTGTGTGTGTAGGAGGGGAGGTTTCCACATATTGGCATTTCCTGTTCGGGTGGTCGTATATGTCCTAGGTAGCTCAGGACAGATGCTTTGCCTATGCGTGCGACTGCCCGGATGTATGTGTGTGTGTGTGTGTGTGTATGCGCGTGTCCGGAAAGGTTTTACGTTTTCAGTCTACGTGGAAGGCCGTAATGCGAGTTTTAGCCGATACTTAAGCGATTGTTATTAGAAGCGTGTTTCATCTTTGACTTCGCCTCATTACCTTTAGAGGTCATGGTCACCACCATCATCATCATCATCATCATTATCATCGTTTGCATCATCCTCGGTTAAAGGATTGGATGCAATTTTTGAAATTATGACAAACGTGATTGATACGACGACGACAACGATGACGATGATGATGATAATGATGATGATGATGATGGTAGTGGTATTGGTAATCATTCCAAGCGTCATAACGAATTAATGGTCTAGATATTACGGGTGAAGAAAAAGAGAAAAAAACATCAACAATTTTTTGATGCCATCGACTCGGCCACCCATACAGCCAGCGACCTTCACCTGTTACCGGTCATTCTTGGCGGCGTGTGGGCCGAGGTCCGTGTAGGTTTCGGCCTAATTTCCGTCAGGAATTAGCGGCCAACGTATGGGCGCATGCCGCCGGGATTGGCACACTGGCCAATTAATAAATTATTTATGAGGCCAGAGTTTGGAATTTCCCTCGATGTTTTATCATATTTCTCCCGGGAGCCTTCGCTTACGTATGTCTTGGGTGTATGGGTGGGTGTGCGGTGCTGCCCGTTTGTGTGTGTGTGTGTGTGTGTGATCACTGTAAGAATACTGGTTACGGCAGCGGTTCTGGTTTAACAGCAGAGGGTTGATCTGTTATGGTGTATAGCAGTGGTTCCGATCACTTATGGATGCTGGTCATGTGTTACTGCATTGGTCCCGGTGTTGTGGTAGTAGTCCGGGTGTTGTGGCAGTTGGTCCTTATGTCATGGTCCTTGGCGTTGTAGCAGTGAGCATTGTGTTACGGCTCACATCTTCGTGTTATAGAAGCAGTAGTGGTGGTGTTATAACTGTGATATTTGTGTTACTACAGTGATCCCGGTGTTATGACAGTGATCCTGATAGTATAACAACAACAATAATAATCAAGCCTATTGTTATACTGTTGTTGTGATCCTGGTGTTATAGGATAGTTCGCTGTGTCGTTTCAGTGATCTTTGGATTCCTATGCAATGGTCAAGCCATTATACGCATGGTGCTAGCATTGTTAGAGCTGTAACTGTTGTATTATTGTGATGGTACTGGTGTTGTGGGTACTATCCTAGTATTGTGCAGTGCGGTCCTGGCCTAACGGGGGTCACTCTGGCATTGTCCTGGTATTGTGGAGAACGCCATCCAGGTGTGCGATTGTGCACTCCTCCAGCAATATAGCCACAGCTGTTTTACCATGGTATCGAAAATAATATTGTCAAAGCAGTCCAGCCACAATAGAAAGGATTCTGGGATCGCAAGTCTGGTAATGTCATTACGAATTTGGTATTGTGATCTACCAAATATGGCATTGCACCTTTTACATGAACGACCTTACCCGGCAACGGCAGTGTCAGTGGTATTATGAACGTGGTATTCGCATCAGGCATGTTGTGCTGGCAGTAAGGACACGGCATTTGGTATTATAAACATGGTATTTGGCAAACACGTACCTGTCATTGTGGCATCAGGAACATGGTATTGGCATTATGGTCATAAGTCTGGCCCCGATACCCAAGTTGTCGTGGTATCCGTGGGGTGTTTTTTTTTCTGATGGAATCATTAATCCAGTTATAATTGTCACTTATGATGTATGTGCGGTGTCCTTAGCCCGATGTCGCGCGCATGCATGCATGTATGTGTGTGGCAGGTGGCCGTTGCCGTGTTCCGATGGTTTAATGTCCTGTTTATTTTTGTTCATCTGATATAAATATGGCGAATGCTCGCAGCGTATGCTATACGTTTTTGTGTGTGTGTGTGTGTGGTGGGGGATGCGTATGCGCGCATGGACACGTGTACGTGCTGACATGTATGCTCGCACGCGCGCAATCTACAATATAGACCGTAATAGACGTCCTTTATGAAAGATAACATTAGGGATGATGATTTTAGGCCGACTCTAGAAATCTTATGAATTCTAACATGCCGAAATAACACACACAGCAATAGGTAGACTTGGACCGAATGGTTCAGCTGTTCGCCGTGTGGTGTCTCTGCGTGTATGTTTACACCCGTGTTGTCATCTGTGTGCTTAGTTGATTCAGCTAACTATCGGGATCAATGTAAAGGTTAAATACATAAACAGTAAGATATTTAGATACAGATAGACAGAGTGATCGATGGATTGATTGATGGGTGGGTGGGCTAGTACTGTTTGTGTGATGGGTGGATAGATGGGTGTTTGGCTGGATTATTAGGTGGTTGAATTGATAAGGAATATTGATGTTTATATATGGTATATTTAGATCAATTTGAGAGAGAGAGAGATGGAGAGATAGACGGCGAGTGTGTGTGTGTGTGTGTGTGTGTATGGAATGAACAAATTGTCTTCGGCCAGTTCGGCCATAAGTAACTCGGCCCACCCAGCCGGGTTTGTTTGGCCTACACGTTAGGAGACCACTGAGTAGGACGTTCTCTCCTCTTCCCGGTGGATTTAATTATACAACCGGGCTTTAATTGGCCTGGCCTTTCTCTGCTGGTAATGCGACAGTGCCGAGGGGTGGGGATTGGGTGGGGGGATGGGTCAGGGTTAAACAACATCCATTCTCCTTGGGAGTAAGAGGCTATTGTTTGTGGTCTGTCACAGTCTGTCTGTTTCTTCGGCCACTGGTAATTGGGGAATTCCTGGTCAAAGCTTCACTGGAAAGAGAAGAGGAAGGATGGGGAAAGGGAGAAGGGGGTGTATTGGGGGTGAGGGGGACGCGGAAACCTCCTCCCCCAAACAAGTAAAGACTTAGTGGTTAATGTGTCCAGTTCTCTTTGGGAACACGCGGTTGTCCATATGGAGGGGTGGTTCCTTGGGTTCGGTTTGGATAGGCAGGTTGGGAGTTTCGGTTTTGGGTGCCGGATCCATGCGTGTGATGGTGGATTTCGGATTTGTTGGTAGGTGGTAGATGGGCGGCGTGCTGGGAACTGGGTGGTGGGTGGTAAAAACTGATGAATGTGAAGATACTGTCGAGATTTGGATGGGGATGCAGCGTGGGGGTTGGAGGTTGGAGAGGGTGTATCGGCTGATGGTCGCTACTTTGTGGGACTGTGAGGTGTTTTGTGTCTGTACACTCGGGGACTATGTTTTATGTTACTCTTCAGGTCAGGATCGTCGGCGTAGTAATTCACTATGTCTGGATATCTTAACGTTTTATGCCGTACTTTGGGGACTTTTTATGTATGTGAATAGGCCTATAAAATATAGTAAATACATGTTAGTATATTGGACTCAGTGACTCGCGGAATAGATATAGCATAATGTGTGTGTGTGTGTGTGTGTATATTTTCTGTGGGTCTTCTGTTCATGTTCCCAAGTTGGTATACGTACATGTGTTTGTACATACGCGCGAAACTGTCCCCGCCTCATACACAGTCAGGCCGAGCTGTGTTCGTCTTTATACGGAGCGCATTTTTGTGTTGGTGATCGTCCAGTTTGCACACTGGCCATAATATAGGTTTTTGTTTGTGCTTCTGTAATAGAAACCATGTACACCCACTTATCGGCTGATGGGAAGAGTTGGATTTAGACATAACAGTTTGTGTGTGTGTGTGTGTGTGAGTGAGTGAGTGAATGGCTGTCCCCACCAAGAAAAGTTCAGTGTATTTAAGATCTTGGGAGCCACTTTTTAAAAATCGAAGTATATACATATAACAGTGCTTCGTTTTAGACTTGTAGCGGTATACGACACGTTACCTCTTTTAAGATTGGTGACACATTACACCTCTCAGCATCAAAAGTCTTTGCTCCACGATTCAGTTCACTGGTGAATCGTCCAGAGGACGGGTTCTCGGAGTCCTGAAGGACAAAGTGACAGGGGTAATACCACAAGAAGTAGGTCGGAGGTCAGGTCCATTTATTCCCTTCTGAATGGGGGGGGGGAGGGATTTCGGCTGCTGGATGATATGGGGGCACTGGTGAGCCCGCTCATCAAACATCCCAGATGTGTATGACCTGATTATTAGAGAGCCACGCCGCCATGACAGTCGGCCGGGTAAACGTGGCGAGTGATCCATAATTCCCCCCCCCCGTGAAGTGACATTCCCGGCTACGCCATCGTATCTCGTCTATTATGTATAATATGACCGTTTATATATATATATATATATATATATATATATAACCCGCCGTGCAGCCAGCACGTGCTCACTAAATGCCATCATGAGCGCTGACGGGCCATTTCGGCCCCGCTTCACAATGAGACTCTACATTTTTTATCAACGCGCGCTCACTTTCGTGTCCGACCCGAGCCGCTCGTTTTTGTTTGATCTGTCGTTGATGGCTTGAGTCCATTCCTCCCGTCTCCTCTTTTTTGAGGCCAACTTTGATTATGTAATCTCAATGTATGAATGGAAAATAAGGGTATTGTCTCTAGCTGGCTGACACAATGTGTGTGTTTTGGCAGTGTGCAATAAGGCACTGGCACAGCGATTCTGGACGATTCATTTGGGTAATTAAAGCAGAGAAGTGACTTTATGCTGACAGGTGTAACATATCTGAACGTGTGTATGTATGTGTGTGTGTGTGATCGTAGTAGTAGTAGTAGTGGGCTTTGGTCAAGTTTTGTTTGTGTGTGTTCCTCGTATTACATGTTTTTCAGGCTTTTACAGTTAGTGAGTGTTTGTGTGTGTGTGTGATCGTAGTAGTAGTAGTAGTAGTAGTAGTAGTGGGCTCTGTTGAAGTTTTTTTTTTTTGTTTCTCGTATACAGTTTTAGGTTTAATTATAGTTCTGTGTGATCGTAGTAGTAGTAGTAGTGGGCTCTGTTCAATTTTTGTGTGTCTCGTATTACATGTTTTTCAGGCTTTTACAGTTAGTGAGTGTTTGTGTGTGTGATCGTAGTAGTAGTAGTAGTAGTGGGCTCTGTTCAAGTTTTTTTTGTGTGTGTTCCTCGTATTACATGTTTTTCAGGCTTTTACAGTTAGTGAGTGTTTGTGTGTGTGTGTGATCGTAGTAGTAGTAGTAGTAGTAGTAGTAGTGGGCTCTGTTGAAGTTTTTTTTGTGTGTGTTCCTCGTATTACATGTTTTTCAGGCTTTTACAGTTAGTGAGTGTTTGTGTGTGTGATCGTAGTAGTAGTAGTAGTGGGCTCTGTTCAAGTTTTTTTTGTGTGTTCCTCGTATTACATGTTTTTCAGGCTTTTACAGTTAGTGAGTGTTTGTGTGTGTGTGATCGTAGTAGTAGTAGTAGTAGTGGGCTCTGTTGAAGTTTTTTTGTGTGTGTGTTCTCGTATTACATGTTTTTCAGGCTTTTACAGTGAGTGTGTGTGTGTGTGTCGTTTGTGTATGGGGTGTGTTTTGTGTGTCCTCGTATTACATGTTTTTCAGGCTTTTACAGTTAGTGAGTGTTTGTGTTGGTGTGTCGATAGTTAGTATGTAGTAGTGGGCTCTGTTGAAGTTTTTTTTTTGTGTGTGTTCCTCGTATTACATGTTTTTCAGGCTTTTACAGTTAGTGAGTGTTTGTGTGTGTGTGATCGTAGTAGTAGTAGTAGTAGTAGTGGGCTCTGTTCAAGTTTTTTTGTGTGTGTGTTCCTCGTATTACATGTTTTTCAGACTTTTACAGTGAGTGAGTGTATGTGTGTGTGTGTGTGTGTGTGTGATCCTAGTAGTGGTAATAGTAGTAGTAGTGGGCTCTGTTCAAGTTTTGTTTGTGTGTGTTCCTCGTATTACATGTTTTTCAGACTTTTACAGTGAGTGAGTGTATGTGTGTGTGTGTGTGTGTGATCGTAGTAGTGGTAATAGTAGTAGTAGTAATGTGTGTGTGTTCCTCGTATTACATGTTTTTCAGGCTTTTACAGTTAGTGAGTGTGTGTGTGATCGTAGTAGTAGTAGTAGTAGTAGTGGGCTCTGTTGAAGTATTTTTGTGTGTCTTTCTCGTATTACATGTTTTTCAGGCTTTTACAGTGAGTGTGTGTGTGTGTGTGTGTGTGTGTGTTTGTCGTAATGGGGGTGGGGGGATTGAAGGCGATGGGAGGTGGTGACAGAACTGTATTGTGTATGGGGTGGTCGATGTTGTTCTTGTCACTGTTGCAGTTGTCGTTGATGTTGTTATTGTGGTCGTTGGTTGATGATGACCCGGTGATGATGGTTTAGAATGACATTATTTTCTGGGTGCGCCACGTCGTGAATAATACAAGACCGTGGCGCCCCTATCGGCTTGTGACATTGTACCGTGCAGCTGATGCGCTTAATTACTTTATTTTGTCGTACTACAATCAATAGGCGTCAATATTGTCTGAACATCATCTCGTCACATCCAGGAGAAATGCCCCCCTCCTACAGTCCCCCCCTACAGTCACCCCCCCCCCCCCGCTGTACCGCTTCACTGTCGGTGATGTAAGGCTGTCAGTGTGGAAAAATAACCACTCAGGCTTCAATATCACGATGACTGGTCACGGATACGTGGTTTTCCGTGCTAGTGCCTTCTCAAAACTCGGTCACACACACACACACACACAGGATATCACCTTGTCCCAAGCACTAGTCGAATACTCCACGCACGGCTCGGCATCCAAAACCGCAATTCCGAATCCACCACACCCCGTTTAGTCGTATGGTTGTTACGTTTCGCATTTTTCTTAGTTCTATGTGCCAGTGCCTTTCCACACACTGTTAACCCACTCCACGTCCCCCCCCCCACGCACCGCCCCAATCTCTCTCCTGTAGTTCACGAGACCGACATATCAACTGACGTGACAACTTATCTTACCTTTGCCAACCATTGTTTTAACAGTGACGTCATCATCATCCGGGCCATATAATGGTGTACCGGATCTCGGATGACCCGCCGCAGGACCAACCAACCACCCAAACCGCTCAACGGTTCGGTGTCTGGACTGTCCGAACCCGGCGGTGGGTAAACCAACCCGGGTCGGCGAGAAGTCCCGCCGACGTCCCGGGGGCCTGGTTCCATTTTCTCTACCGTCGGTATCGTAAGCCCCGCGTCGTCGTCGAAATGGATCGAAATATATCCCGTCGACGTCAGTAACCGGAGCGCGCCCCCTGGCGACCATATCAGGCACTTCTCTTGGCCGTGTTGTTTGCGGGGTTTAGAGGTAAAATGTGATTTAGTTTCTCCGGTCTGCCCGTACCCAAGTCACACCCCTCCCCTCCGTCGTGGTGGATGGTTCGACTTGTGCGGTGTCAATATTGACCTAGGTTAGTGTTTGATTTCCCGGTTTTTGTTTACGGATTATGGTCGGAGGTGGTTGATACACCGGTCGGGATGGAGTGGGTGGATGCTGTACCCGTAATCTCTCGTCGTTTGTGGGTGTTGGGGGGGGGGGGGTCACGTTGACGCCACACGATAAATCACTTTTTGGTGGGTGGTGGTGCTGGTGGTGGTTGTCGTCGTGAAGGTGTGCTTCGTATAGCTGATGTCAGCAAACAATGGCGTCGTCTGGGGATGACGTCATCAGATTTTGAACTCAGATGATGTCGTTGTCGTGTTGACGTGTGATGATCCCCGGAGCAGTGGCCGCTTTGTTTTCCTTCATTGAATCCCGGATTATCAGGATTGGCTTGATTCAGTCGGGGATTGTACGTGCGTATGCATATGTGCTTGTGCGTGTTTAGAAGTGGGATAAGACACTGGCACAGAGAATCGTCAATTGTTAACACCATAATCTGGACGATTCATCATGCTGAGATGGCGTAATGTCTCGTTAGAACACATGCGCGCGCGAGAGATATAATTATTCTCCAGCTGGCTAAATGTCTCCATATTGATGACATCGGCGCAGAGAAGTGATGTCGTATATCATTGTCAGCTCGTCACTGGGTTGTTGGACTCCCCCCCCCCCAAAAAAAAAAAAAAAACAACAACAACAAAACAAACCCCTTGATGTGTTAATATTTGACGACTCGCCTGATGAATACAATAGGACTCTAACATCACACACACACACACATTACACATGTCTCAGCAAGAAAAGTCGCCACTCTGGATTCAGTCCCCTGAAGAAACGTCCAGAGTTTGAATTCACGGTTCGAGATTCTCTGTGCCTGTGCCTTATTATACACAGCTAAACACACACACACATACACGTGTGGTGTTAGTTGTGTGGTATGTGATGTTTTTTGTTCACAAGTTGATGACACATCACGTGGGTGTCAGTATGACTGTTCTCTAAAGCCTCCGGTCGCATGCTATCATTTACAGGAAAAAAAGGAGAGAGTTGGATATTTAAACTGAGAGAACGGGGCCCGTGATAAATGCGCATTGATGCATGTTTTGTATGTGTGCGTGTGTGTGTGTGTGTGTGTGTGTATATCTCTATCTCTCTGTCTGTCTGTCTGTCTGTCTGTGTTGTGTGTATGAGAGAGAAAGAGAGGTTGTTTAATCCATATGTCCGCCCACACGTCTTGTCCAGTGTTGACTGAAACGTCAACTTCGCACAGTCCAAGTTCTTCGTCACACACACACACACACACACACACACACACACACACTTTCAGTGATGTGACCAACCCGGGTGCTTGTTGGACACTGGGGCCGAGCTCGTCTCGTCTGGTGCTCGTCTCGTCTGATCAGACTCCCAGTTTTCTCTCATAACTGTACATCGCGACTAGGACGCTCGATGACATCACCACAAACTGAGAGGGTCGTGACGACGTCTTCCTGGTCGTGTATGTGTGTGTGTGTGCGAGTGTGTCAGTGAATGAATGAATTATCTGAACGCAGAAGTCGGAGATTGAGCAACCCTCGTTGATCTCGGGTTTAAATTCGTCCCCCCCCACCACCCGATTGGCGTGCCGATAGCCCAGTGGATGGAGAGCATCGTGCTGCTAACTTCTTAGTTGTAGGTCCGAATCCAACTCGTACCTGTATTCGCGGGATGTTACAATCGTGGATCCTAGGTGTGGCCGCGGGGCCTAGGATGAACGGACGGCTTACTGTCGCCTTTTGAGCGATCGTCGAGAGATGATCTCGTCACCGGATTGTGCAGTTTATTCGGGAGCAGCCGGATCGCGGCGGATAACTGCCGTCGAAGGTCGACGACGATCTCGATCGGCCTAGCTGGTCTTCTGTCGCGCCGTTGGCTACTTCGTACCAGTGTCTCCTCCTCATGACCGGCCGCCCCCTCGCTACGCGACCTTTTGTTTTCTCCGGACGCCGCCTTCCGGCCACGTCGAGCTGTTACGGCATCGGTTTAAATGGCCGAATAAATCGATCCCGGTCGGGCTATCGATTATTACTCGATGTCGGGCTATCCGTCGTCGGCTAATTAATGAATATTGTTCCTCGTAGACGTCGACGTCACCACCGTCATCGAGCCGACGGTTTTCCTGTCAGCGTTGTCAAGGACGCGAGGCCAGCCCGTCGGTGATTGGTCGGTCATCCGACCCGATTGTGTCTCCATCTGACGGACGTGTGTTTGTGTGTCTCGGTGCGTCCTATGTGTCCTCATCGGGGAAGATGTCGTCCGTGTTCGTTGTGACCCTTTCTGGATGATTGATGTCGGATTGAACTGGATTACGGAATACGTCTGGCCAGCTTTTGCTCCTGTCGTGTATCATAACTGAGAGTTGGCTTCGGGATTTCCAGCCGGGATTTATCTCTCGTCCGTGTGCGTTGTCGATCCTTTTTGCTAGATTGGTTTGTACTGTTGTTTCTGCGTATGTGTGTATATGCATGTATGTATATGTGTGTGTGTGTGTGTGTCATATATGTTTTTAAAGCAGATGTGTGCGTGCATATATATATGTATATATATATATATAATAATGTTCCATGTTGACATTACAAATGTCGATATAATGGTATTTTGGATGTCAACTTATTAATGTCATTGCTGTCAATATATCACTGTTTTGACTGTCATAACCATCATAATTACTTTAAAGTTGACATCACGAATGGTTGAAACCAACCAACACGTCACAGCTGCGAAAGGTGATCACGTTTTTGAATACGAATGATCATGCATGACCGTCCGCGTGCGCGCTCGAGCGCGCGCGGACACATACACACACACACACACACACACACACACACACACACACCCTGGAGCCCCCGTTCGCTCATTGTCTGCGGTTCGGGATCAGGAGAGGGTTAAACAAACACGGATCAGTGATATTGTGTCGACAAGAAGACGCACCAATCACTCGCCCGCTGTCTGTCGGATGGCGCCGATCCGTACTTTGTTTCACGGACGGGAGAAGGGCCCGGGCTAGCCGCTGGTCAGGCCGTCAGATCAATCAACAAAGCTATCCATGAAATATTAATCCGCTCGCAGCAGGCAGATACCCGGGGAGGGGGGCTGTCGGCCTCCGTGGGCTGTGGCACCTTCGGTACACCGGGCTTGGAGAGTTTGTTTTGGGGCTTTGCAAGAAACGTGGCATCGTGGGAGCGGGGCTGGGTTTCGGGAGAGAGGGAGCTTAGGCAGTGGGAAGAAGCGGACGGATCTGGGGTGGCCTGTGTCGGGAAGAACGGGACGGGGTAGAATAATTGTTAGATGGGGATCTAGAGAGAGAGCGAGAGAGAGAGAGAGAGAGCGAGAGAGAGTGTGTGTGTTGAGGCAGTAGGCAGGTGTTTTAACATGAGTAATTACTCGGGCCCCCGACAAACATCTGGTGTCGGGTTTTCGGGAGGACCCGACGATGGTCGCTAACGTATCGGGTCCGCGCGCGTACTCGTCGTAATGATCGGTCTGCGCTAAACGGGATCGGGCTGTTGTCGGCCATCAGTCAGTCAGTCAGTCTCCGAAAGCTGGATCCAGAATGTGTCCCTCGGATTCGGGTCGGGCTGATGCGGTGAGACGTCATCGTGTATAACTCATCCCAGATCCGGAAATGATGATGCAGAACTGGAACGTGTTTAGGTCCAGTGGCTTGGCGATTGTCTGTCTGTGTGTGTGTGTGTGTGTGTGTGAGGGGGGGGGGGTCTGGATCACCCGGTTCGAATCTGAATATGTTTTACAAACTGGTCAGGTATGGGAGGCACGCGATAGATCAGCGGTAGAGCGGGATGTTACGACGAGACCAGGTTCGAATCTGCTTCTTCCACAAAGTGATCATTTGTTAATGTGTTTAGTGGTTGGCGTGTCTGTCGGTGAATATCTGATTGGCTGAAATGGAACGCTTTGAATCGTCTACTCAAAATAAACATCTATTCGTCGTATACGCCCGAGTGAGTTGAGGTCGTTGTATTGTAACAGCTATTGCTACATTGCGATATTTCCGGGCAAAATTTGTTTAAAACATGGCTCCTTCGGAGAATGCTTTCAGGATCACGCCTGTATGATCGGGGAGGAGATCCAGAAAAAAACGACATGTCCGTAATGTATAGCTTTAGGGTTCTAAACACATTGTTTAACGTGTGCGCCAACCGTTTAGAGCTAGTTAACCGCGCCAAACGACTGGCTGCCCATTCGTATTGACTAACTCTGTAATTTGCTTTGAGAGAGTGGAAGTGAGAGAGAGAGAGAGAGAGAGAGACTCTCGTAACAGAGTCGTTAGTGCTGTTTGTCTTACGCAAACATTGATTGCCGGGACTTGTGGTATGGTGCTTCTGTCGGCTCAACGATGGGTAGTAGAACTACACACCGAACCTCCCCCGCCCCGCACCCATCCGCCGAACTCGAACATCGTTGACCAAGATTTGTTTAGCATTAGCGGGCAATTTTCTCTACAACGCACACGCGCGAGCGCGCGCACGCACGCACAAACAGAGAGAAACAATATTGTGGTCGTCATCAAGCGGACACGACTAGGTGAGACTGAGTTCAATTGGGACAGATTTCCTCGTCGTTACTGGCGCCATGGGATGAGGGCTCACCTCATCGACTGGCTCTCGTCGGGATCCTCATATTCCTTGCCGCGTCCATCCAGCCTCTTACCTCATCTGTTGTGTCTATTCGGTTATCCGTTACAGTCTAAATAGAACCGGGCCGAACTAGGAACATGGCTCGGTTCGTTACGGTCCAAACCGAATCATCTCGGGGCTCGTGTGGTGCAGGCGATTGCGTCTCTGTTTCCGGGTTCGAAACCCGGTGTGACCCATCTCTGCCCGGAGCGTTCCTTATTTCCTCGGGTCCCTTTGCCGGGAGGGAGTTTCTGCTCTCTGCCGTACGTCCCCCGAGTGTGACCGGTGCTGTACTCGATTACGTACTCGCTCACTCACTGACTCACACACCCTCTCAAAACCCCTCTAATTCATCTACCCCAGATATGTTGGGTGTATAAAATAGACCCCTACCAGGTGACTAAAGCCAGGCCACACTTAATGACCTTTTCGTACTGAAGCCCCTTTAGACTCCTGACGCTGTACTGTAGGCGTGAGCATTTTATACGATGGATCATCCAGTTTCCGGTACCTTAAGCCACCGTGGTGGTTGTGTCTCTCCTCACTTCTCTGCTATAAGATTCCCTTTTCATTTCTGCTATGGTCGCAGACCTGCGGCGACAGTAATTCTCGCCTGCTTTAATCAGATATAAAAGACAACAGCAGTTGATGGATATCGACCTACAAATGGATCAGAATGTAACGGTCGGTTTTTGGCGGTTCCGACGGTACAGCGGTCAGAGCACTGCACTGCAGACATCCGGGTTGTGAGTTTGAATCCGGGCCACGCCCGTGTCTGTGGGACCTCCTCCCATCGGCGGACGCCGCTCGGCCAGATGTCCGAGGTGTGACCGGTGCCTAGGTTAAAATGCTTAACTGAACTGAGCTCATTACCGTAGGATGGCATTAGCCCTTCTCTACGCAGTTATTGCGCGCGCGTGTGTGTGTTTACGTGTTATTGTGTGTGTACGTGTTATTGTGTGTGTGTGTGTGTGTGTGTGTGTGTGTGGAACATTTCCTTCGCTGTTTCGCGGCAATCAGTTAGAGTAATAATACGTGTCGGGGTCTAGTTTAGAGATACTGCCGACCTAAAAATCGGTGATGACTAGCATCCATTAGTGATGCAAATCTGTGACGGACGAAAACTAGGTCGACACTGGATACTGGCTGTTTCCGCTTGAATCCTTCCCCGCTGCGCGTGTAAAATCCGGATACAACGCCGTCAGTCCGATAGGGTAGTAGACGTAGTACTGGACAGGTCTGGATCAGGGTTTTAGCCGTATTTATGGGATCATTCCCAAGCACCCCCCCCCCTCACCGACCATTCGTCCCAGTTGTGACGGCGCCATTGTTGAACAGATCACTCATTCGCTTAAAACTATTAATCTAAGGACAAATCTAAGAACTTACTATTCGCGATGGCCGAGGACTTAATTTGCCAACTGCGGTTTGGGGGATCTGTGTGTGTGTGTGTGTGTGTGTGATTTCAAACCGTCATCGATTACTCGATGAGATTACTCTTTCCGACCGCCAATTATTGAGACACACGTAATTCCCCGTAATACATCTCATCCAATCAGGAGCCAGGATGGACGGGTAGACACCAGGTCTCGAAGTGGTCTTCGTCCGGTTTCCGCACGGAGGCGCTGTTTGTTGTCATTGGCCGTGGCGTGGTGGTAGTTTCGACATTTCGTGTTCCCGATTTTGTTTACCGATATTATCATGGTAAACAAGTATGGCCTTCGCATTTATTAATTAATCATTGACGTTTGCGGTGTGGAATAACTAATAAACCGTCTCGGTCTAGAGGTTGGTCTGTTCCATCACAGTCTAGATGCTTCTCTGTTCCATCACAGCCCAGAGGCTTCTCTGTTCCATCACAGTCCAGAGGCTTCTCTGTTCCATCACAGTCTAGAGTCATGTCTGTTCCGTCACAGTCCAAAGGTTGGTCTGTTCCGTCACAGTCCAAAGGTTGGTCTGTTCCGTCACAGTCCAAAGATTGGTCTGTTCCGTCACAGTCCAAAGGTTGGTCTGTTCCGTCACAGTCCAAAGGTTGGTCTGTTCCGCCACAGTCCAAAGGTTGGTCTGTTCCGTCACAGTCCAAAGGTTGGTCTGTTCCGTCACAGTCCAAAGGTTGGTCTGTTCCGTCACAGTCCAAAGGTTGGTCTGTTCCGTCACAGTCCAAAGGTTGGTCTGTTCCGTCACAGTCCAAAGGTTGGTCTGTTCCGTCACAGTCCAAAGGTTGGTCTGTTCCGTCACAGTCCAAAGGTTGGTCTGTTCCGTCACAGTCTAGATGCTTCTCTGTTCCATCACAGCCCAGAGGCTTCTCTGTTTCATCGCATTCTAGGGGCGTGTCTGTTCCATCACAGTCTTGTCTGTTCCGTCACAGTCCAAAGGTTGGTCTGTTCCGTCACAGTCCAAAGGTTGGTCTGTTCCGTCACAGTCCAAAGGTTGGTCTGTTCCGTTACAGTCCAAAGGTTGGTCTGTTCCAACACAGTCTAAAGGTTGGTCTGTTTAATCACAGTCTACAGGCTTTTCTGTTTCATCACAGTTTGGAAGCTGGCCTGTTCCATCGTAATCTAGAGGCCGTTCTAGCCTGTTTAGAAGCTGGGCTGGTCTGTTTAGAGGCCGGTCTGTTCTGTTTAGAGGCTGGTCTGCTCTGTTTAGAAGCTGGTCTGCTGCTTCGTGACGTAGAACTAGTTTTAGTAGATCATCTACCATTGGGACTACAGTGGATTCAAATTAAATTCTGGTATTGTTTGGAACAAGACTAATGTATGTGTGTATTTGTTGATATGTTTGTACGTGATTATGACTCGCACTGTTCTGAGAACTTGCTGTGGGGTCTATTTAATCTGATTCCCACCATTATAGAAGCATAATCTGCATTAATGTAGCACTGTCCTATAATATGAAATTTGAGGGTTGAGATACCTTGACTTTAGTATCTGTCAGGTGTGGGGCTTTAGTATCTCTGTCAGCTGTGGGGCTTTTTATATATCTGCCAGGTGTGGGGCTTTAGTATCTCTGCCAGGTGTGGGGTTTTAGTATATCTGTCAGGTGTGGGGTTTTAGTATCTCTGACAGGTGTGGGGTTTTAGTATCTCTGCCAGGCGTGGGGCTTTAGTATCTCTTACACTGTTACAGGTGTAGGGTTTTAGTATCTCGGCCAGATCATAAAGGGATTCCGATGGATTCGTGGTTACAGCACTGCGTTCCAAGCTTTCAGCTTGTCGGTTCGAACCAGTCTATGGTTGTGGGATACGTTTCCCAATGTAGTCGCCCTTCGACCACACGTCCCAGGTGTGACCAGCTGAAACCGAACTGCGTCGTTTGTTAACTACTAAACGAATTAGATTTCTATCAATCTGTAGTTCTCAACTTATTCGCCAGTCTATGTATGTATTATATATATATATATATATATATATATATATATATATATATATATATATATAGTGTACTGTGATAACACTTACTCCGCCATTGGTAAGTTTAAAACAGTTTGTATTTGTTAACAAATTGAGTAATTTAAAGGATCTTCAAACACGTGATATTTGTAAAAATTGTACGTAGCGATCTTTTTTTAACCTTGTAATGTATTGGGCGGTGGGTGGGGGCGGCTGGTGCAGAGCGGGATTTCGATTGCCCATTGGTTAGAGTAGTACGCTGCAAACCATCGGGACACGTGTTCGAATTTGACCGTTGCCCATCTTTGTTGGATGATTCGTTAAGAAGTCAGCCGCCCACCGACTGTACATCCCATGTGGTAAGACAAACGTCGTTGTTAAACAAATCACCCACTTCCGTCTGCATCCTATCCCGGGTTTGCGAGATTGGTTTCCCTCGGTAGTCGCACCTCGGGCCCGTACGTCCCGTGTGCGACCAGCTCCGAGACTTAAATAACTCAGCTGAACTCGCCCATCCAAGGCAGGAAGTACTTAAAAATCTAGTCGTAGCTCACTGGTAAGTTACGGCAAATATGGTCATTAGCTTTGAATGCGTTACGGTTCGACTGGTTTTTTCCCCCTCTTGATCGCAACCACCGAACACGAGGCTGGAGTCGGTTTTATCAAAGATTACCCGCCGAGAAATTGTTGTACCCGTAGCTCGTGCGTGGAGTCCGTCTTGTTGACGCATGCGATATAGTAATGCCTTCTTCGTGCCATTCGCTGTCGGATGGTAGCATGTGTTTGGATCTAGATACCTGGGTACTTTGGTGTATAAGCCTGGGTATGCGGATGTGACTAGCTTGGGGGGGGGGGGGAATTGTCTGTATGCGTCTACACATAACTGGATGTATGGGTTTAGACGACCAGTAACTATTCGGGGGGGGGGGGGATAGGATGACCGGTCAGCATCTTCCTCTCGTCTCCGCGTTTTGGCATGCCAGCCGATCGCAGCCAATCAGAAAACTAACTCGGATCACGTGACCAACCATTCATCACCTGGAAGATGGAGATGGTTTTTAATCGACACGCCTCCCCCTATTCCTCCATCCTCCCCGCTCATCAGACCTCCCGGTTACTGTCGTTACCGTGGATGCGGGATGATGATGTCGGGTAGCTCGATGGTTAGTGACAGGTTTGCTGCGGGAATAATTCGCTTTTATCGCCGTCTTTAATTGGTTCGAGTCGGTCTTTCGGGATGCCCGAGTTTCGCTCCCTCATCGCTGATTGATTCTCTGCCAATTGATACTTCGGAACAAGGTTAAACAAGATGAATTAATGCAATAACATCGGTTCTGTGGGGGGGGGGGGGTTGAGGCCGGCCGACTTGTTAATGGCTTCGTCCGCTCGTCGGATGGTCGGTCGCTCTGGGTGGTTTTTCAGAGGGTTCCTGTTAGGTGGTGATTGGTGGGTGGGTGGTTTTGGGTGGTGACTGGATGCTCGGGATGGTCGTCTGTTCGGTAATGAATTAACATCATCGGTACGCTGTCCGGATGATGTTCGTGACACTCTGCTATCAGTGCTCCGTGGTTTGGGACGAATTTAGAACTTGCTGAATTATCTGTTGTGTCTGTATTGTGCTCTTGTGTCGTGGTATGTATTGTGGTCTGTGTGGTATTGGTATCATGGTCTTTATCACGTTTGTATCGTGGTATGTATTGTGTTTGTATTGTGGTCTGTGTGGTATTAGTATCAAGGTCTTTATTACGTTTGTATCGTGGTATGTATCGTGTCTGTGTTGTGGTGTGTGTTGTGTTTGTATCATGGTCTGTGTCGTAGTCTGTATGAAGTTGGTATTGTGGTCTATGTTATGTCTGTATCATGTTGGTATTGTGGTCTATGTTATGTTTTGTATCTTGTTTGTATCGTGGTCTGTGTTAGTCTGTATCATGTTGGTATTGTGGTCTGTGTTATATCTGTATCTTGTTTGTATTGTGGTCTATGTTATGTCTGTATCTTGTTTGTATCGTGGTCTGTTATGTCTGTATCATGTTGGTATTGTGGTCTGTGTTATGTTTGTATCGTGGTGCGCATCATGTGGTCTGATATAATTACGCTTGTCTTCTGTTCAGTCTTGTACTGTGCCTTATCGGGTCCTGCGTATTTTGTGAGGTAGCCGTGTGTCGTGACTCATTCGGCCTGCCCTAATCTCCTTTAAGTTGTCTGATCTCGCTCCGGTATGACGTCCGTATTTCGTGTGGTGTTGATGACGGTGGGGGTATCCCACGCCTCGTATAGCCTGATCCAGAAAGCGAACGAGTAACCATGGCAATCATTTTAATGATTATTGGCTATCGATACGGAGCGTGGCCCAGATCGGACTAATTGATACGCGGTGACAACCGCTTAACGTATGACGACGACGAATATTGACAATACGATCACATTGGCACAGCCGAAGAGCGACTGAAAAGTGTAAACAAAACGCCATCCCATTGTCTGCCGTGTACACACACAATCATCGGATATCCAGCCATTGTTATCGGATTCGTGTCCCCCCCCCTATTGTTCGGCTGTCTGGTATACGTCACGGGGTGTCGCCCGGTGTTTGCGTTCCGCGATTGTGCGGTGTGACGTCTCGGGCGACGTTCCCATATATTGTTCCGGCCCGTGACATCGCCCTAAATCGTCCCGCCGCGTAGAACGTCCCCGAGCGTTGTCCGTCGCCGGCAGGCGGCAGGCAGTCAGACAGGCATCTCGGTTGTTCGCCTGACAGCCGGCTGTCAGTGTCCTCTCGGTTAGGTAAGCCCGCTCCGAGTGTGGGCGCGCCACTCTCTCCGAAGACGGTCATAATTGGTTTTTATAAGACTTAAACGCTTCCCGAAGTGATCCGTTAACGTGATTGATTCGCCGAGCCAGGGCGCGTTTTGCCCCATCGCCATAGGCTGACCCTGGACGGCAAATACGGGCTAGCACTGGAGACTGGCAGCCCGGACTCCGCCAGTAATGAATGAGGTGATATAAACCGTTTGATGATGAGTACCTTTAGCACATCTGCCTATCGGGCTCTCTCTCTCTCTCTCTCTCTCTCTCTCTCTCTCTGTGTCGTTCGGTTGAGGCATTACACTGAAACCGACCATTAGCGAAGTTCTGTCGTTAATGAAGACATTTTTGGTAGCCGAGTCCGGCCCGTGTTTCTATGCGCACGCACACACGCACGCACGCACGCACGCACGCACGCACGCACACTGGCAAATGTATCGATGTCGGTGATGAAGGATTAGCCGAGATAGTAATAACAATAATAATAACGTCGAGTTAATATAGCTCTCGCAGTAATGACGTAAATGTCATATTTTCATTAATGAAGTGGTCCATGATGCCGTTGGACCGTAATCGAGGTAGTTCTCCATGCAGGGTTCTTACCGTCGACGAACAATCGAAGATGGCTAACGGTTTTTTTATTGGTGGTCCGTTAAGGTGGCTGGTCGTGGTGGATAGATTCCGGCGTATCGATTTGCCCGGCTACCCCTAATGATGCCGTCGGTGTTAGGCAGTGTGAGTCAGTTGTGGGTGTGGCTGGCATCGGTAGTTTTTTGTTGTCAAGGGGTGTGCCCGACTGGTACTCTCTGGATCGGGATCCCGTTATAAAACCAATGTGTCGATCTTATAGGGCTGGTGAGGCCGATCCGAGATTGGACGAACCCCCTTGGCGTACGCTTGCTCTTCCCCGATCGGTCAGTTAATGAGTCAGTCAGTGAGTCAGATGGTTAGTTGCCCAGTTAGCCAGTCGATTTCATTGGTCGGAGACTCGTTGGCTGGCTCAGCATAGAGACAGAAGACCCACTCGCCCAGCAGCCACTCATTCATTTGATATACTATATTCATACGGTGTACTTCTTTGTGTGTGTGTGTGTGTGTGCGCGCGTGTGTGTACGCGCATGCGCGAGTATGAACGCCAAGTCAGCATTAATTAATTGTAGTTTTTCTTGTGCAAGAACTATCTTGCCGGGAATCCCTACTCCAGACCTCATCCGGTGTAGCCATATATCTCCTAATATGTGTAGGTCTGCACAACCAGAGCTATATCACATGATGACACTGTCACAATAGTTCACCTGGTTATTACATAACGATCATATGGGGAGGGAATGAGGGGGGGGGGTGTTTGGGATGGAGCCAGTTCTCTGCCTCTTTATAACCCGTAGACTCCTCATGATAGCGGCGCCTCCCCTTGGAATGCCTCCCTCCCCGACACCCCCCCTGGATGTAGGTAGCTTGTCAGAGAGATAACACACTTGGTAGTATCAGTGCCATCAGTATTGGTGAATTAAGGGCCAGTTTGCTAGCGAGCCGGTGCCAATAGCTGGTTCTGTTATAGATAACATCGGCTTGTAAATATGTGCCTTCTGGTGCCAATGCATGCCATTACATCACAGGACGGAGCTCCGCCTGCCAATCCCAAACGGGCGCCATACACTCACTCACCCACACCCACCCCTCCCTACCGCCCGAGGAAGAACCGACGGCCCGACTGCTTTGTGTCCGAGTGCGATTCCTATTCGCCGGTCGGTGCACGTGCGTTGGGATCAGTGCTGACATCTGGTGACGGAACGCTTCCCAGTTTGGGAGTGGTTTGGGTACACGAATGCGCATTTGCCGCATGTGTTCGAACGAGTGCGCGTACGTGCTCGTGTGAGCGTGAGGGTAGTGAATCGTATTTAGAACCTGTGGACGATTAATCGTGGAACCAAACGCGGAGTATATTCGAAATCAATTTTCAGTCGCCGTGTTCTTTGGTGGCGGGATTCGTTCGATTAAATCGCTATTGATTTTGATCCCATTCAGATTATCCGGAATTACGGATTTCGACTTTGTAGCGGATCCCGACCGACTGCGATGTTCTAATAATACGACGTGGCTAGTATAACACCGATAATTGAAGAAAATTACTCGACACCTGGCAGATGTTAGGTATAGGTTACGAAGCTTTGTCTGATTGCCGCATAGTGAATGGTGGCAAGCCCCCTCCACCCGCCCCCCACCCTACCCGGTGCGCCCCGAGGCTGTTAGCACTCGCAGCCCTAACTTTGCTCATACCCCCAGACGAACCAGGCCTAGCCGATCTAAGGACTTTGAACTTGGTCGCCTTGAGTTTGGACCTATGCTATGATCGTTTGTTTGTCTGTCTGTCGGATGGAGTACGCTTGTGTGTGTGGGTGTGTGTGTGTGTGTGTGTGTGTGTGTGGGTGGGTGCGGGGGGTTGGTGTTGCCTGGTGGATAGGTTATCGTTCATCATATGGCACTGTCTAATGTACATATAGTAGCCCAATGTATACGGATAAGGAGAGAATGGCCGTTGGCAAATAAGGTGACGTCAGGAATGTTATATTGGGGGGGGGGGGGGAGGAGGGTAGGCTATTCCTGCTAGATGGTGATATGTTAATCTGTTATCTTGGTTTACATTTTGTTTATTGTTTAAATGATAAAATATCAGATTTGGTGTGAACTGGTTGAGTGAGATTTGCCATTTTTGGTAATTAGCTCTTTACCGAAATACGAAACAACGTTCTTGGACATTGACTTCTCTCTAGCTCATAATATATATATATATATATATATATATATTGTGTGTGTCCTGATGGCTGATGGCTGATGATGATGATGATGATTGGTGTTTTATGGCCACTTTTGTATACAAGGTAGGCTAAATGGGCCGAGCGACACCCAAGGGTAATGAAGCGAAGTCACTGGTGTTCGGCTATGCCAACGCCGAGATTCGAACTCGGATAGCAGTGATCTGTGGTCCAACGCGTGACGCTGGAACCGACCGGCTTACGACTGCGCGAAGTTCTCCGCTCGGCTATCATGTCGTTGATTGTTCAGTTTGTTGTTGATTGTTCAATTTGTTGTTGATTGTTCAATTTGTTGTTCGGTTTAGGCCGACCTGATACGTGCCTAACATCGTCGGGGTTCATATGCTGGCTGTGGTCTGACCCCGTCAGCCGTCAAAATTCGTTTACACCCCCTCCCCTGACGCTGCTGTTCCAATATCTCGCTCAGTACGGGCCGGCGGGCTCCTTGGCCGTTGATCCTCGGTGCGTCGAGCCGCCGATTCCAATACTGGCGGGTTCGAATCCGAACGCAACCTCTGTCCGGAGGATGTTTCATCCGATCTCGTCGTTTCATTAGGGTGTAGCGCCCTGGGACTTGTGTTCTAGGTTGGACCGGAGTCGAGTACCAATTAAACGCTTACTTACTGGTGTGTGTGTGTGTGTGTGTGTGTGAGTGTGTGTGTGTGTGTCGTTTGCTTAGAACTGTGATTGAGTTGAACTACCACGATAACAACAACAATAACAGTAACAACAACAACAACAAAACTATCAGCCCTTTTTTAGAGCGATCAGCTTCTTTCGATAAATCGTCGATTTGAGACCGTGCGATAATTAAAAGTTTATAAACGCCGTATCCAATAGAAATAGAACTCATCCGGATACATAAGTGATGATAATGATGATAATGATGATGACATTGATGGTGAACTGATGACGGCGGCGTGTTTTGTCACTGGGTTAGAAGTCACTCGGTGTCACACAGGATCACAACTTATCAATGGGAGTCATTCGATGATTGAATCCAGATCGGTTGAGGTTTTTCGTACCTAGAGGCGTAACTTACGGCCTCACCGGTCCCGTTCTGGATACCGAAGTAACAAAACATCAGTCGGCGAGACTGTGTCCTAAACCGGAACAGTCCCGTTTATTATAGGGAGTCCGAAGTCCGATCTATCGGCGTGAGGTTAAAACCAGCGAGTCGGAACCTGGAACCCACTGTGTTTGTGTGTGTTTGTACGCGTGCGTGTGTGTGTGTGGGTGTGTGTTCGAGGGGTGGTTCGGTACAGCGGCTAGAGCCGGGAGTCCACTTTTATAAATTTTGATTGATCACCCGCCGAGAGATATGTGAAATTGTGGAAGGAATAATTGTTATTCTCCGGAACAGGATTCGGTTTCTGGTTCTCTTATCGGGCCGGGGCGTCCTGTTTAGATCCTTTTGTTGAATGAGAAACATCAATATTGTGCCGAGTTATGATGAGAAATATCAATTTTCTCCTGAGTTATGACGCCAGAAACACGCTCGGATAGAAGTTACCGAGTCCCCGGGCCCGATGTGGCATGACAAAGGGCCATAATTTGTGTGTTTGTGTGTGGGTTTAGTGTGTGTGTGTGTGTCTCTCTCTCTCTCTCTCTCTTGTGTGTGTGTGTGTGTGTGGAGTATTTTAAATTATATAATGATATTGGTGCCATTTGGTTGATCGGTTTGTTGCGCGTACAGCGGCGTATGGATCCCCCCAAATTCCCCCCCCCACACACACTTCCAATTGGAGACTTTGAGAGACTCAGCAAAATATTCCCGACACCGTTACGTGTGTGTGTGTGTGTGTGTGTGTGTGTGTGAGAGAGAGAGAGAGAGAGAGGGGGGATCTGTGCTTTATAAAATTATCCGTTTATCGGCATCTTCGCACATTTAGTTGCAGATGGACGTGCCGGCCAACAGACGCGCATGAACACACTCGACTGCGAACGAAATTGCCGTTAACACGCACAAACCTTCTTCAGTACGACGGCGAATCCCGACGTAAACCATGGCCCATAAACCAGTCCAATCGTCCAAACCCAACCCCCCCCCCCCATCCAACTCCCGAACTTCACCCGTTTATGAACGGGAGGTCCTCTATACAGCCACTCGTAGATCAATAAAACGTGATCGGAAAACGTTGACTGATCGGCTCATAAACTAATAGTATAATTATTCGGTGATGATCGTGAAGGTGATGATGATGTGTGTGTGTGTGTGTGGGGGGGGGCACTTCGGAACCGAATTTTGCCGACACCGACTATCCCGTGCTCGGTGCTAACTCTCCTTGGCTCATGCATAATTTAGTCGTCCGTCGGTAGAGCCGGGACGACGATCCGTGGTGGGGATGTTTGTTGTTCTCCATCCTTCATTCATCACCGCATCTCGTCCGTCATCCGGCGTCGACGATGAGGAGGAGGAGGTGGAGGAAGTGAAACCTAACAGTTTTATTACCGTCGCCTTCTTTTCGGTTCCGTTCTTCTGTCTTGGAAATCCGTCGCGGCATTGCGGACCTCCCGGTCCGTCGGATCGGGCGGCCCCTTGCTCTGGTTGGTAGCGCGTTCTAGCACGGATCACTAGCACCCGAGTTCGAATCTCGGCGTGGGCCTATCTGAAGGTTGTTTCATCTTCGACTTCGATTCATTAGCTTTGGAGGTCGCTCGGCCCATTTATCCTGCCGTGTTTTTACAAAGGTGGCCGTAAAACATCAATCATCATCATCCGATCCCGGTGCGTGGATGAGCGGAAATGGCGCACTAGACGATGATGAAATTGAGAAATGTTGTTGTGGTTGTTTTAGATGGGTGTCGGAAACGTCCGTGGCTGATTGATCCGGATGCTTCTCGGTGATGGTAATTGATTAGGGGCGACGTCATTGTTTTGTCGTTGATTTCATTTGGCCGAATCTGGATCTGGTCATTTTGCATTTTTCGGGATCTCTCGGCTTCTTTTTTATTATTATCCCGGAACGGCATTCCATCGCGACGTTCTCGTTGGCTTTCCAATTTGATGCAGGCTGTCTCGGTTTCGGCTGTTTGGTAATCTCTCTGTCTCTCTCTCTACGTGCGTTTGTGTGAGCTAGCGAGCCAGCGTGCGTGGTAGCGTGCGTGTGTGCCGCTGCCAATTCATCAGTTACCAAAAACCCGACACATACCTACAGACATATGGCAGCGATAGCATCTGACACCCAGACAATGAACTTTGCTGATTATTAGCCGTAAATACATCCATCACTCGGCATGTTATTGCTGCTAAATTATGCATGAAATCTGCCCCCTTTTATCGGCCGGCCCCCGTTAATAAGTTGCCTAATATTATGCGTAATGTTTTATTGATGTGTTACCTGGACAATGCTCTCCGGCCCCGTGTACGACATACACGGGGCCGACCCCGTCGTCGGGGATGGCTATATTTCATGTTTGACTCGCCGTCGCTTTTGTAAAAAGCTGTTAGCTCATGAAGACGTATGGCGTTGGTATATTACATTGGCATGCCGGGGGAAGTTTGGGAGGGGTTATTCGGGTCCAGGAGACGAGGGTCCGTGTGCATGCGATTTCTTCCCGAATTGGGTTTTATGATGGGGATGCGCGAGTCAATTGTTTAAAAACTCTTAATTGGTTCTAGGTGCTGTGGGCTACGGTGTTTCTAAAATACGTTTCATAGTGAGGTCGTGTAGATCGTTTACGTTTTATGGCGAGATTGTGTGGGCGACGACGTTTCTGAAATGTATTTCAGGTTGAGGTTGTGTGGGCCAGGTTGTCTCCGAAATGCATTTTATGGTGAGATTGTGTGGGCGACGACGTTTCTGAAATGTATTTCAGGTTGAGGTTGTGTGGGCCAGGTTGTCTCCGAAATGCATTTTATGGTGAGATTGTGTGGGCGACGACGTTTCTGAAATCCATTTCAGGTTGAGGTTGTGTGGGCCAGGTTGTCTCCGAAATCGGAATTGCATTTTATCGTGCGACTGTGTGGATCACGATGTTTCTGGAGTATGATTCAGAGCGAGGTTGTGTGGGCAAGGTTGTTTCTGAAGTGCGCTTTATGGTGAGGCTGTGTGAGCGACGATGATTTTGAAGTATGTTTCACTGTGAAGTTGTGTGAGTGAAGTTGTTTCAGAACAGCGTTTTAAGGGGAAGGCCGTTTGTACACGAGATGTACACCAGAACGGGGCTTTTATTGC
>JAODUP010000678.1:20000-22500 GCA_025642065.1 Paralvinella palmiformis | reverse complement strand
TGTCGGCTTCAGGATCAACCGTAATCTCAGCGTGTGTGCGTGCGTGTGTATGACCTTTTCCTGGTCTCTGAGCAATTTAAAATGTCTCACAAGTGTGTAGGTGTGCCGTACTGCGCTAGCTAGGTTCTACCTGTTGATCCTGGTCTCGTAACGAGCGACTCTCTCCGTCGTTGGGGCGGTCAGGATCCCATATCAGCTTTTGACAAATAACTTGTCAGAAATTTGTGCCAGCCAGCCACCCCCTCATCATCAACCCACGCCCACCCCCCCCCCCACCCTGGATGGCGGATTAATGGCGATGTTGTGTTATTTGTTGATGTTAGAGGATACTTCTTGTGGGTCAAGTTATCTGGCTATAGGATATGGTTGGAGTTGTGATATATTGTTAGGCGTTGTTAAGATATCGTGTGTATACTCTCTCTCTCTCTCTCTCTCTATATATATATATATATATATATACACACACACACACACACACACACACGGGGCGCGTCATGGTTGATACAGTGTTATTGTCTTTATCAGTGAACGATAAGACAATAACGTTTTATCTTTTTTAGTTATCAGTTATACACTTAGGTCATAATGTGTATGTTGGCTGAAATAAAGTAGATTATGTTGGTCCGTGGGGAATCTGTGTGTGTGTGTGTGTGTGTGTGTGACCGGAATACCGGAGAAATGTTTGGTTAGGCTAACAAATTTCCGGTAAATAAGCAATCTTCATTTGGCGTTTAATAACCTGACGGGTTGGTTTTCTTCACCGATTTCACCGTTTATTTATGATAATTTGGCATTGAAAATTTGGCATTGAAACGCCCCTCCCCCCCGCCCCGTATATGTGTAGACAACGATTTAATGGCGATCAGTTGGGTACCATATAACTGAAAAATATTAGTTTACTGCAATCGAGGACAACCGTCAACTTTAATAATGACATGTTGCTTTGTTGTGTCAATAAAATTAATAATAAATAATAATAATAAAAAAAGTCATGCTACTGATGTTGATTTTATAGCATCGTATTACAGAGGTTGATCTCGCGTCCCATATCCAGTTATTGTGTGTGTTATAATCACTGCGTTAATGCGATATTCGCATAAAACATTCGATCCCCTCGACAGCAGGCAGTTGGAATGATTAAAATAGTACGGCCAGCACGGCGTATAATGTTTGTGTAAATAAATAATTATTATATAAAATAAATTATTTATAAAAAAACAAACTAATAAAAAACTTGGGCGGCGTCATTAAAGGCAGCTGTCGCGTGTAATGTGAGCTCGTTGCCATCTCGCGACCGACATTTGTAATTATTCCCAGTTTGGGTTTTTCGGTACACCTAAGTTAGGCTTGTCGTTGTTGGTTAGAACTCGCTCGGGCTGATGGAATTCGCTTTGGACTCGATGTATGCCGTGATGCTGTTTTTTTTCCTTCTCGGAAGGACGAGAGGGGCGCCTCCATGGTCTAGCGGTAGCGTGTTTGACCACAGATCACTACCACCCGTGTTCGAATCTCGGCGTTGGCATATCTGAAGGTTGTTTCGTCTCTGACTTCGCTTCGTTACCTTTGGAGGTCGCTCGGCCCATTTAGCCTGCCATGTGCACAAAAGTGGCCGTAAAACGTCAATCATCATCATCATCATCTTGGAGGGACGTGGGTACATGGCATTGGGTGGACTCCGCCCCGACAGGCTGGCTTCGTTTTTTAAACGAAAGAACCGATGTGTTTTTTTTGCGGTGTATCGGTTTTGGGTCGTCTCTGTTCGGGCCACACAGACACACACACTGGTTTCGTTTTTTGTTGTTGTTTGATGTTATTTTTGCTTGTGGTATCTGTAGGTGGTCTTCGATGAGAGGTTCGTCGTGACGGCGGCTTCAGGGTGTTTAAAAAGTGAAATAAGCCGGAACATGAGAATGGGCACCTACTGTTTGGCGCCCGGTGCGCACGCGCATACGAGATACCTGGGGAACTGCCCGAGAACGGTGGATAGAGTGCTGCACTGCAAGCATCCTGGTCAGAGTTTCGAATCCAGGCGTTGCCTCTGTTTATGACCTTCATCTATGAGAAGTGATCCTGAGTCTCAAGCATGAGAATCACTCAGTTTAAACTCATTCACTCGCCCACCCTCCCCCCTCCTCCACCCCTCCCTCACTACCACCCGTGTTCGAATCTCGGCGTGGGCATATCTGAAGGGTGTTTCATCTTTGACTTCGCTTCATTTAGTTTACCATGTGCACAAAAGTGGCCGTAAAACGTCAATCAATCATCACTCATTCACTCACTCACTCACTCTACTCCATGGCCAGCTGATGGTAAAAATTGTGACACAATAGTTTATCCTATTTCGTCGTAGCTATGTACAGTCTATAGCATTAACTTCGTGTTAATACATACACTGTACCGCTTTACCTATGGGCATTTGTGTGTGTGTGTGTGTGTGTGTGAACTTGTATATATAATCCAATTTATACAGAACAATTATACTGATAGATGTGTGTGTGTG
>JAODUP010000678.1:0-17500 GCA_025642065.1 Paralvinella palmiformis | reverse complement strand
TTGCTTGCGGGTTAGAAGCGCCCCCCCCCCTCCGCTCCTCTCCACACCCCCCCTCCCCCCAACACACAGAGGGCGTGCCAAAGTGCGTGTTTATTGTGTTGGTTGGAACAAAAGCGAATTAGTTAATTCATCTCGCTCGTCCGTCCCATTGTTCTTAATGTCGTTTGTGGATAATACGTATGTCGACAGTCGCTGATGGGACGCTTTGTCGTGGATCCTCAACCGAGTTTGGGAATGCCTGAGGTTTTGGGACACTTTGTCGTGCATCCTCAACTGAGTTTGGGAATGTCTGAAGTTCTAGGACGCATTGTCTTGGATCCTCAACTGAGTTTGGGAATGCCTGAGGTTTTGGGACACTTTGTCGTGCATCCTCAACTGAGTGTCTACGGTTCTGGATGACTAGACTTGGCGGCGAACAGGTCTCTTGTATGGCCGCGTCGGAAGATGGTTTGATTTCGAGAGCGAGCTAGCCACATTACTTGGTCTACGTAACGTATTTACGTCTGTTACCCTGATGTCGTTTGGATCGACGTCGAACACGTCGTGTTTATTATTGCGTGCATTGAAATGTATGGTGGCCATCTTGTTTCGTTAGCGTTCAGACAGTCGAACTTCGTCGCAGTTCAGCGAGATCGAAAATATTCCCCGCCCCTCTGGCGTTTTCATTTGTTGCGTGGAGTACAACGAATACATTTCACTGATGAATCATCCATATTGTGAGTTCGATGCCTGGTTCTCTTCCCCCTACTGTCATCGCTCTGAGCAGACACCGTTTAAAGGCACACTTGTGCGCGTATGGCAACATACACGGACAGACAGACAGACAGACAGACACACACACACACACAGAGAGAGAGAGAGAGAGAGAGAGAGAGAGAGAGAACAAACAAACACAAACAAACAGTGAACAATAAAATTCGGGATTTCTCCACGGTTGTGCTGGACACCAAAATGAGACCATCACTCATCTGATCCGGACGGAACTTTCTTCATCCAGTCCTCGCCGCCGTATCACCGCTTGGTCCACACATCGACCCTCTGGTGCAGTCCGCACACCGTTTAGTCCACGTCGGTCGCGTAAGAGGCCGTTTGTCGGTGTGTGTGTGTGTGTGTGTGTGTGTGTGCGTAGACGGCGGCGGTAATGGCGTGAAGAACGTTATTGACGGCGGTCCGTCAGAAAGACGCCGCTCGCCAATAAAATCTAATTATTGTTAGCTCTCCGAAAGAATGGTGCATGTAAATTAGTGACTTTAATCTTGTAATTAAGTCTCCTAGCCCGGGAAACGACTCCTTCTAAAGTAGGATGGCTCTCCCCCCCCCTTCCTCCCTCTATGTCTCTGTATGTCTCCCCCCTCTGTCTCTGTATGCGTCTATCCCTCTCTCGGTGTGTCTGTCTCTCTCCCTTTCTCTCTCTCTGTGTGTGTGTATGTGTATGTGTCAGTCCCCCCCCTCTCTCTCTGTATGTGTGTCTCTTCCTCTCTCTCTCTCTCTCTCTCTCTCTCTCTCTCTCTCTCTCTTCTCTCTCTCTCTCTCTCTCTGTGTGTGTGTGTCTCCATCTCTCGGTGTGTTTCCCTCTCTCGCTGTTATCCATTCTTGTTATTCCGTCGTACGAGCCGTTTGTCGTCGATTTATCAGTTGAGACGGTATTTGGCCGAGAGTTGCAATCAGCTTTAAACAGGACTGGACGGACGTGTGAGAGGCTGTAATCATGTGTAAGCGGTGTTGTTGTCGTCGGGGCTGGGGGCGGACGAAGGGGGTGGGGGGTGTATGAGGATGGCGAGCTTCAGCAGCCGCGATTAGGTGTAAACAATGAGGGACAGGTGTGTGTGCAGTTTTGTAATCGGCTGTTAAAAACGGCGTCCCTCGGCATCCGAGTGAAAATCTCGTGATCGGGTGTAATGTACAGACACCGCTGATCCGTGATTGAGTGAGTGAGTGAGTGAGTTCTTCAGTCTCGACCCTGGTTACACCTGGGACATGTGACCGAAGGAGACGTTCAAAAATATCGACATCGGTCCTACTCGAACCCACGAACTGCAGGTTTGTGGCGCAACGCCTTGACCGCTGCGGAATCAATCCCCATTCAAATGTTTCCGACAAGGCATTTAGATTGTTGGGGAAGATGGGGTGGGGGTGTTTAAATAGTGAATCACCGTGTAAACGCTGTGTAAACAAACAACATGCACGTTTACATTTGTGGCCAATAGCCGAACATGCAGCTAGACGACGGACCGGAACTTCCTCAGCGCTGTCGGACCACTGGAATGAGCGGTCATCGGAAATTGACAGATTAGTCCGTGGGTGGCTGCCATGGATGCGGAAGTGATTGAAAGAAAATCGTTTCCGTAATAATAATTTTCATGCAAATGACTTCCGTTATTGTCGCCCGATACATTTCGACAAGAACCCGGCGATACCGTCGCCAGATGGCGCGTATGAGTTAGATTTGTTTATCGCCCCGGGAGACGGGCTCGCGTTCGTTCCTAGAGAGAGAGAGAGAGAGAATTAATATTTAATGTGGACTTATTGAGTGAAAAATTGAAAACGCATCCATGAAATGCGACACAATTTCCGCGGCGTTCACCGAACCGTGACATGACTGGCTTCCGACGGCTTCTGGCTCTTCAGATCCGTGTGGTCCTGGATCCCCCAAAAATTATTATTAAACGTGTGTGTGTTTTTTTTCCTCTTCTTCTGACAGAGTGCGATCAGAAATGCGGATCAAATTTTTGCTGAAAATAGAGGTTCTGGTTATAGAGTGGTGATTAGTGTGGCAATACCACCCCCACCCCCCAAATCACCCCGTTGTTTCCATTCCACTTCTCCGTTGTTGTTGTTGGTGGTGGTGGTGGGGGGGGGGGGGCTGTTGATCCGTCTCGTCTTCACCCGTCTTTTTGACGCAATCGTGCATTGTGCTGTCGGAGTGATGTGACGGCAGGTATTCTCTGCACTGCTTCACGCCAATTTTAATTGTTTATCAAGTAAACGTGCCAGATGTATGACCGCCAGCAAGCCGATGTTCGTGGCTAATGTTGACACTGTGCAGCACATTTGTTTGTGCAGTCCTGGCGTGCGCTATGGTTATAAGATAATCTAATACGTGCACTATCCAGCCTAGATAGCTGCCCCTAAGACGCTTTACAGTATTGTCATCCCCGATTCGGACCTGTTTCAATCCAGCACACACCTCAACTCCCAAGGCAGCCTTCAATAACGATACTAATAACACTGATGCGTCATTTTAAGAATTTAAATATATATATAACTTTAAAATGGTGAGTCTTCATATTAGATTTAGAACTATTTGTTGATTGGCAACATCTCAGACGATGGACTGATTGACGAAGCAAACGTTTTGAGGGTAACACGCTGCTGTGTCAGCGATGAGCGTAGTGAGCCCCGGTGGCCTAGCGGTTAAGCACCCGACACTCGGTGCCAACGGTCGCACGTTCGAACCCCGTAAGAGGTCGAAACTTTTCCAGGGATTAATTTCTCGGCTCACAACGTCGTGGGTGGCTGGCCACGTTAATGGCGCTGCCGTCTGTGACCACCCTCAGGGTATTTCGGCTCCATCTTTCCGTACTGCTCCCCTGTGAGTGGTGGGGGGGTTTCCTCAACCACTCCAACATAGAGGCTGTGCCGAATAAGCGACAGCCTGGGGATTCTCCCCGAACAACAAAGCCAGCAATGAGCATGAGCTTGCAGACCTCTGTGTCCTTGTTAGATGGTATGGCTCCAGCACGTTGCCGATTGATGATGGGATCTGCTCATTAAGGCTCTATAGGTAAGGCTATTAAGCTTGAAATCCATTCCGGATCGCACTGGATGCCAATACAAGATCTCAAGTACGCCGACGATACGTTCACGTCGGCCTGAATTATGCCGCAGTTGAAGCTTCTGTATAGAAGCGTCCCGAAATCGCGACGTCGGATGGTGGTACTACAATAGGGCGAGCAGTAACAAGGTCATCGGCCAGCCTCTGAAAGGGCGTCCGGTGAGAAAAGATTTTTCAAAGGTCGAATGGCCTTTAGTCGGAAATGCGAAACTTGCCTGCACTCGGAATATTACGGTAGCCAGTGGTGATCAGTTTGCGCTGTGAGTGTCGGGTATATGATAGCAAGTTTAAGGATCTGTTCGTGGCCTGACTGTGATGGTCTGGCTTCGAGATCCGGTTTCGGGTCTCGTCTTGGCCGTGTGCAGTGTTTCATCTCTCACTGAGCAGCATTCAGTAGCTATGACGACTAATTTGGCCTACGGAATGGCGCGGTCAGTAGAGCGTAGGACTCGCAGCTGGAGGGTCGCCGGTTCGCGACTCCTGGAGCTGCAATGCCGCGCAATCCATGGGTCATATGCTCCCGTGGCAGTTGATAATACTAACAATGTACAGTGCGGTTTATAAACGGTCCAAAATAAATCCGGAAAAACCGGAATCTGCGTGCCCCAAATCTGTAGGGGGGGGTGAAATATTTGCAGCGGAAGATATAATTAGAAACTCCATCTCGAAGTGTTTATAGCGGATCAATGCGAGGCTTAATAAATAGAATTGATCGATGCCTTTCCACTGAAAAGGCTGTACTCCGGTGGGTGTTGGGTGGACGACCGAGTGTATCTGCTTCGTTCAGCCTCGGCCATGGTCCCGTCCAGTCTCGACTCGGCTGTGTGAGTGGCGATGGCTCGGGCAAACACCGGAAAAGTTCAAGCCAGATTCGGGTTCGATCCCCGAAGGTGGTGATATTTGCCGGCGGTACCGTGGCCGTTGGGCAGTTGTTTGTTTGTTTTTTTTTTGGGGGGGGGGAGCTGCCTAAGCTTTAAATTAAGGCGACAGCCGCTCACAGAGTGCGGTGATGGATGGATGATGTACATAAGGTGGTCGTATAATTAAAAACTATATCAGTTCCCGGGTACCGGTTTGGTACACTCCGTGGACCTGGGACTTCGGTGATGGATAACGTGGCGGGAAGGTGTTGTTAAATGGCGGGAAAGTGTTGTTAAATGGCGGGAAATTACGGCTTGTAAATAAATCTGTAAATATTGGCTCGGCCATTGGGAGGGATTGAAACCGTGTGTGTGTGTGTGTGTGTTTACAAGGGAATTTGTTTATTATTTACCTATCTTGTGGGAGGGGAGGTATTCGTGGTGATGGTGTTTTATTTTTGGGAGGGTGTTGGAAGGTGCCTTCATTCGTGCGCTATTCCCGCATTAAATGCTGCCTCGCACTAAAGTGGTGCAGCTGGTAGGGTGCTAGCCTACGGACCTCCATGTCATGTTTTGATCGCGTGCACTCAAACCTATATAAACTTATTCATAAATAAACCTAACCATGTAAAATACTATAGACACATCATGTCAGATGCTTAGGCAGAAATTAAGGTTTCGGGTGTGCAAAAACAAAACAAAACGGGGTGTGCCGAAAAAATGCATGACCGTATTTTTTTAGAAAACACAACTGCACGGCTGGCTGGCTAAGGTTCATGTGCACACTGATAATACGTTTGGGCGACTAGTTAGTTCCAGACAATCAGTAGTTACGTCCCCCTCCCCTTCACCCCAAATTGTTTATCTCAGATTGCTCAAAATTTTACCTACACGAGATTAGATGTACATTAATAGTCCATTTAGACACACACACACACACACACACACACACACACACACACACACACACACACACACACACACACACACATGTATACCTGAACAATCTTTCATTAATACTTTCTCTTCTGAAAATGATTCTGCGTTGGATAAATGGATGGTTCTTGGAAGACAACTGGAAGTGTTTTTTTTTAATCAGATAATAATAATAATAATACAGTGTTGTCTCAGTTGACCAGGTGGCTTGTGAGATAAAGTTATAATTGTGTTGATCAACATCATGGATAATTGACGTGGCCGCATATATTTGATTATGACGTGGCTTCTTGAAGATGATGTTGTTGTGCGTTCGAATCTGGCTTATACCTGTCTTTGTGGGATATGTTTCATCCGTGGCCTAACTGGCAGCGCGCGTTGGCCACAGATCTCAGCCACCCTAGTTCAAATCTTGGCGCGATCACTTCCGAAGCATGTTTCATCTTTCGCTTCGCCTCATCAACCTTTAGCCCACCTCGTGTCCCAAAGTGGCCGTAAAACCACCGACCGCCCCTTGGACATTCGGCCCTTGATCAATACGTCCCGTGTGTAACCGTTGCCGCGGAGACTGAAGAACTGAACATCGTGAAAGAAAACAATAAACGGGACGTAACGAGATTTGAGGCTAATTGAGAGTTAAGTGTCATAATAGTTGTGATAATTAGATTACCCGCTCCACATCGGCTGGATGTCAGCAGGTCCAGTGTTAAATGACCCCTCCTCCCTACTTCTCCCCCCATTGTTTGTTATTGATCTGACTTTATATTTTGTTTACCATCTCTCTCTCTCTCTCTCCACACACACACACACACACAAGAGAGAGAGAGAGAGAGAGAAGAGCATTGCTATAATCGCTATTGTCTGATTAACTGAGCCGAGTTAACCATCGTCTGTTTTGTATTGTAACTCGATCTGTTATGCTGATCTCGGTATCGTGACCTCTCTGATGCTGCCCTCTGGTGGCGGTTGGTCTTATCAGCTAGGCGGCGCTCTTGTCTGCCGCCGCTGTTGCTGCTGGCATTATGGTTGCCAGGTAATAGTTTATAAATGTAATGTTGACATCAGATATCGCTGACTTACCGGCATAATAGGTCGTCATTAGTTAATATGTTCGTTAATATGATGGTTTGATGTACTGAGAGGGGAGGGGGGAGTTACGTATATGTAATCTGTACAAGTTTTTGTACATTTGAATATGTACGTGTGAATGCAAATGTACATGTTTTATATATATATATATATATATATATATATATATATATAATCATTATTTATCTATATACTTGCTGGTATCTTACTGCTTTAGTTACTACACATATTGGACACATACGCATGTAAGCAGTGTACATACATGTACATACATATTGTTTGACGTATATGCGTGCGTGTTGACGGACGTTCACGTTTGAGCGGACACGTGGTATACGGTTATACGGTGTCTCGTGATCAGTTGACGTTATTGGTTCATTATGGATAACAAGAAGTGTGTTTGTTCTCACTGATGGATGATAGGTAGATAATATCGGAGATAATAAGGGGGGGGGGGCATTTCTAAAAATGGTCATCACACCGCCGGAGAGAACATAGAGAGAGAGAGAGGGAGGGAGAGAGAGAACACACACGCACACACATTCAGAGGGAGAATGAGAGAGACAGAGAGAGAGAGAGAGACGCACACACACACGCACAGAGAGAGAGAGAGAGAGATTGAGACACACACACAGAGGGTGAAAGAGAGAGTGTGTGTGTGTGTGTGTGTGTGTGTTGGACTAACAGTCGGGCCAGGTATCATGTTAACACGATAACCAGTAGTGGATCTGTCTCGAGCTGACAGCTGAGCCATATCTCAGGGCTCTGTTTATGCGGTGTCCCGGGGGAAGGGTGCGGTCATCGCCCGTTAATATGATAACTGGTCGGTAGAGTGGTCGGAGGAAGACGGGGTGGAGGGAATGGTTGGGGAGGGGGGGGGGGGAAGTACAGGGCGTGTAGACAGCTGAGCTATAACTCTTTGCCTCGGTTTTAACATAGTCGTCATCTGAACCGTAACTCAGTCATTACTTCAACTTGGGAAACTCGTGATGACGATGGTGATGATGATGGTGGGGATGATGAAGGAATGTGAGCCACACGTTCGTTTTTGTACCCATTGGAGCAAATCTCGTGATGATGATAATGGTGATGATGGTGGTGGTGGTGGTGGTGGTGGTGGTGATGATGATGATGATGGTGGTGGTGGTGGTGAAGACATGTGAACCATGCATGTTCAGTTGTGGAGCCATTGGACCAAATTTCATGATGATGCACACGAGTTAGCAGCATCCCCCGTCAGAGCATCGACCTATAATATTTTTGGTAATCTACTTCATAATATCATTTTTGATCGGGATCATCATCTCAGGCTTTAATGGCGGATATATTAACGTCACACATCCGGACTAGTTGGTATAGGATTTGAGGTGGTTGTTTATAGCAAATCTTTAAAATACTTCATCCGCACTTTGTCATATTGAGGTGTGAAACGGTTCTCTCTCTCTCTGGGTGTAAAACGTCACGAAAATTGAACGGGAAATTTCTTTTCTGTCTTAGAAACCCGCACCGTCATGGTGTAGTTGGTGGCACACGGCATTGCAAACCTTCCATGCCGTCAGATCGAATCCTAGTCTTTCCAAAGTCTGTGGGATGTTTCATTCACCAATTTAAAGCTTCAGCGCGGCCGTGTCCTTTCCCTGGCAGGGTTAGCTCCTCGACCGCGTGTCTCAGGTGTCTGTGTGCTCGTGTGTTCATCAGTCACCGAGTGTTAACGGTACACCTCATATCTCCATCACGTCGGTCGGTCGGTCGGTCGGTCGGTCGGTCGGTCGGTCGGTCGGTCGGTCGGTCGGTCGGTCGGTCGGTCGGTCGGTCGGTCGGTCGGTCGGTCGGTCGGTCGGTCGGTCGGTCTGTCTGTCATCGACCAATCTACAAGAATCAGCGATATATATAAATAATTTAGATAGGTTTGCTTTTGGCTAGATTACGATTGCTTTAATGTCTATAGATGTTTTATATTGTCATCATCATCATCATCATCATCCACCATGATCATGATCAGTCTTGTCAATCAAAATCGTCTTTACACTTACATCATCCAGATAGAACACATCACCAATATCTCCCCTCACTTGTAATGTATTACAGGCAATTTACGGCGAGGCTTCTGTTTCATCAAAAAACTTGTACAGTGCCCGTATAAATTTTGGAGGGCGCCTCCGTGGTCTAACTAGTAGCGCGTGGACCACAGATCGCCACCAGCCGAGTTCGAATCTCGGCGTAGCCATATCCTGAAGGATGTTTCGCTTGATTACCTTTGGAGGTCGCTCGGCCCATTTAGCCTACCTCGTGTGTGCACAGAAGTGGCAGTAAAACATCAGTCATCATCATCATCTGTAATCATCATCATATAAATTTTAGATGGTGGCTTGTGAAGATTGGTACAGTGCCTGACGTACGTACAAAAAAAAAGTTTTACGGGTAGGAACTTGGACGTTGCCTAGTATGCAGTAGAAACTGGGTCAATATTCAGTTCAGTTCAAACTAAAATATTGTCCCCCGTAAAAATTAGGACGGTACTGAGAAGATATTAGGACACAGTGTCCAGCACACAATCTAGGACCACGCTCACAGGATCAGTTGGGGGAGTCAGTATCCGGTACAGACTGGTCATCCATAACAAACTGAGACATTCTTCTGTCTGTAACAAGATCCTAACTCTGTTGTAGACCTTCTTGTCATACCTGCTCGGCTAATAAACATAGCCTGTGACCTTCTCACTGGCCTTCTCGCACTGTCTTTAATATCTTATTTTCTAGATGTGCTGTGTTTGATTACGTTGTTGTTGGGTCAAGGGATCAGATGATTTCTAGCATTGGACCTTTGTAGATCAGTACAAGGCGATCCAAATGAGTTCGGGTGCGCGCGCTCACCTGCCTGCCTGGATCCCTGCCTGACTGTGCCTGCGTTTTTATGTATTGCTGAGTGTGTTATCCTAGTTTATACACACATATAGATGAGCCCACATGTACACAGAACATGTTACCCATACCGATAATGTGATAAGGATGTTTGCATTCGCAGCCGTACATTCAGACGCATGCGCACCGATGCACGCAGCTGCACCGAGGGGGTGGGACACGCCCTCTCTCCACATCGGAAGTTCCTTCCCAGCCTATCCCCTGATGAAATGTTCGGATATTGTATTTACTATTTATCACTCTTGTCACCGACTACACACACACACACACACACACACACACACACGTGCATGCCTGCGTGCATCGTTGTACCATTCAAGTAAACACATGTTGCGGTATGTCAGCCAGTCCGTCTGTCGGTCGGTCTGTTCCACTAAAAGGCAGATCGATATCAAATTAGCTTTGTCCAAACAATAACTGTTATTGACAGTATTTCCTATCTAGATTAGTATAGATAGACCCGTCCCTTAATCCACTCTCCAGCCCCCCCCCCTCGATCTCAGCCCCGGGGCCAGCTAACACACACACACACACACACAGACGTGTACCAAGAACGGAAATGTTACACTTCTAGTCGTTCCCCCGGAACGTGGCTCGCGGTATCAGTTGGCCACCAGGTGGCAGCATGTGATGGGTGTAATGGTTTGCCCGTATATGGCTGTTTGGAGAGCTATCGGCCGGACCGACTGACTGATCGCCCGACCAATCTTTGTAGCTTGATGATGTCGACCGGGTTACAATAGGACGCGGCGTGCGGCGATCTGTCGTGATACTCGAAACTGGCCGATGTTATCTGGGGACGATTTTACACAATGGCCAGTTGTCGTCGTCATGTGATTTCGGGCACAGCTTTCTCTCGGTGTCGTGTTTCGGCACCAGCTGGACGTCGTACCCCGGCTACGTCAGGCTATCGCGCGTGCCTGCCCCCCCCTCTCTCTCTCTCTCTGTGTGTGCGTGTTCGGCATCTTTGTACTAACATTTAGTTTTGGAGTTTATATATGATACTAGTTTTTCATCCTGGTACAATCTGTTAAATTCCTGGGAACTTTACCCGGTTTTCCCCATTTAGTTGTAGGCTCGTTTTCCGGAAGAATCAGCCAGTTGAATGGGCGTATTAGACGACACCGAATGAGTTAATTTGTGCCTATGCGTCGCTTAGACGGATTCACTCACTCACTCACCCACTCACTCACTCACTCGTAGTAGCCGGCTGGTGGCTTCAATCCGTGGAACCTCCGCACTTCTCGTTCAGCACCAACCATCCCGACCACGTTTGCGCAGCCGCGTCGGTGGCCCTGGCTCGGCGTAGCCGATGCAACCCCCCCCCCCAGTCTCTCAGTAAAAACCGCGATCGTTTTGGCGTCAGATTTCCGGGCAGTCAGCTGCCGGTCCGTTCGCTGGCCGATGGGCGCGGCCTCGCGTCCAATTCAGCCTCGTTTCAGCTGTCCGGCGTGTTGATCGGGAATAGCGATTAGACGAACCGGCTCGATTTCTCCGGCATCCGGTGACCACCACGTGGTAGACGTGTTCCGGTTTTGTTCGGGCTCGGCGTTCGCCGTACGTTGCCGATTTATCGTAAGGTCGGGAGTGGATGGTGGTGCTGCATCAATCAATGGATGCTGATTATAATGTAGAAGGGCTTTATCAGTCTCCCAAGATGAACCGTAGAATACGACCTTTGTTTAAAGGAAGTTTCTAGAAGGGTTTGGACACTGTCCTCTCTCTCTCTCTCTCTCTCTCTTTTATATATATATATATATATATATATATATATAAGTTCGCAATTTAAGTTATGAGGAATTACAGAGGTGGGTATAGGGGGGGGGGGGAGGGGTGATTTAGGAGAGCGTATCCTGGGCTTCGAGTTGCGATGGGAGCGATCCCCCCCCCCCTCACCGGCTCAAAATATATATTTGACCACTAATAGTACTATACCCAACACTCTTTTTAACGGGTGTGGTCTTTTTAGAGGCAGGCTGTCTCGACAGCATGTTCAATTATACCCGGGCTGTCTATTAGACAGACGGGGCCACCGAATGGCGCGACCCGAAGGCTCCCCCTCCCACTCTCACACCCCCCCCCCCCCCTTTGACCCAAGGAATCCATTTTTGCATAGACGATGACCCGACGGAAACGAGCCATTAATCCCCCTGGTATCCGCCGCGATGCAAATTAGATTAAATTGTATCGGCGAATTGGGGATGGTTCCGGTGTCTGAAGGCAAAGGGGGGGGGGAGGCACGGTTCGGGTATGGCGCACCGGCGGTATCTGGCATCGAACTTGGCGTTGTCGAGATCTGGCCGATAGCGTTCCGGTCAGTTTAGATGTCGGTCGGTCGGTATGCGGGGAGGTCGTCTAGGGTCGGGTGTTCTGCCCGAGGGATGGCTTTCCGGAGCTTATGGTTTGTTAGTGGCGGGGGCGGTGGCGGTAGCCAGGTGGCGTGGTGGTGATGTGGTCGGTGGTGGCTGGTCGTGTGTGGAGGGGTGTCCGTCCCCGGAGTGATTGTTTTAATGGAGAGATGGGGTTGGGGAGGGTGGGGGGGGGGTGTTGTATGTGTGATGATGGTGACTCTGTTGCTATTATTGGCCTGAATGGTTTCCTTATGATTGACGCACACACGCGCGCGCGACTGAGAGACAAAGAGTCACCAATTCATGACACACGATGGATGTGTCGTTAATTGGCGCACGCAGGCACGCAGCACGCACACACACGCACACACACACACACACACACACGTACCTTTTTATCGCTTATTTATATGTATATGTTACAGTTAATCTGTATAATTAGGTATCTATATTGCTAACTGAGATTTAATACAGATTACCTGAAAATTTCAAGTAATATACATATTACCTGATTATACAGATGAACCGTGACACCGATATATCTAACCGTCTGTCTGCTGTCTATCTGTCTAAGATAAAATACTTGTACGATGTGTTATATGTATAGTTAGACAGAACGTGTATATAGTCAGTTCATGTATGGTTAGCTGGTATACGTATTTGTAGCCAGTACAACATGTATGGATAGGCTAGCCAGTTGACTCGGTTGTGAACAGATGTGGCTGATTATAAAACAGGATATACGCCACCGGTAGTCGAGGTTGGTGCCCGAGTGTAAAGGTCTATAGCGTGGTTGGTGGAGGTGCTTGTTAACAAGTCGGAATCATAGACTTTTGTGCGCATGGTAGGCTAAATGGGCCGAGCGACCTCCAAAGGTAATGAAGAGAAGTCGAAGATGAAACACCCTTCAGATATGCCCACGCCGAGATTCGAACACGGGTGCTAGTGATCTGTGGTCCAACGCGCTACCGCTAGACCACGCAGGCGCCGTGTGTGTGTGTGTGTGTGTGTGTGTGTGTGTGGAGACTCTGCCGCTTCAGTTTAGTCGCTTCCTGAAGTGTGGAGCACCACCAGCTGACAGAAAGTTTGAGTCCCCCTGGTACCCGTGTCTGTCGGATGTTTCCTCTCATTTCCTTGGTGGGTTGGGCTTCAATTTGGGTCAGGTGTGACCGTCGCAGAAAGTAATTATAAACACCCTCTCCGCACACGCCCAAACACACGTATTAAGTATTTGATTGTGCGTGAAATGGTCATTTAGATGTGTGTGCGTGCGTGTGTGAACTATCCAACCATAGCAAGAGTTTGGGATTGAAGCCGTTTCATATAATATATATATATATATATATATATATTGGTGTTATGGTTCATTGCTTTCTTGTGAATGATGACAGATAATTAGGTCGGTCATTGAGTGAAAGTAATCGTCCGTGACTTCTTGGTAATTGATTATGTGTGTGTGTGTGTGTGTGTGTGATTGGGGGGTATCCTGATATTTGGACGATTCATCGGGGTACTGTCGTTTAAGGTGTCTAAAGCCATCGATTTATTGGATAGAAGGTCGGCTGAATAGGAAACGAGTGCATGGTGTTTGAAAACTATAAGGGAACGTGATAAAAGGTCCCGTCGGCTCTCTCTCTCTCTCTCTCTCTCTCTCACTCACTCACTCACTCCTCTCTCTCTCTCTGTGTGTGTGTGTGTGTGCGTGCCCGTTCTCAGCTGGCGATTTCCCCATCAATAACGTTTCGCCCGTTTTTTTCTCATTCCAGATGCCAACATTGCTCTCGTCACCTCTACACAACGCCAGCCTGAAGGTAAGTCACAACCCGCCCGCCTCATTGAACGCCGATTTCCTGTGCCGATTCTCTCCGTCCAGAACCGGGGTCTCCTTGCGGGATCATACTGGATCAGCTGCACCCGAAAACAAAATCCGTCTTTGGCCGGGCGGTGTTATTGCTGGGTTTTTGGGGGGGCCTGGTAGGAAAAGGGTATTTGATTAAAACACACCCACAAAAAAGGAACGGTTATTGGCCATGTATGGAGAATCAACGTTTCCTTAATGGTACATACCACGTGCTGGGTTTTAAGGAGGCCGGCACGTGGGTCTTGTAAAGAAGAAGGAAACATTGATATTTATTTCGGTGTTATTTTTTCGGGGTGCCACGCACCCTCCCCTCCCCCGCCCGGCTTGAAGAGGTCATTTTTGGGTCATGTCCTCTTCGGCTCGTTGGTTACATCTGCGAGTGTTTTCCTTTCCGTTTCAGATCATTTTGAATTACGTCGTTGTTTTCGAGTTGTTTTCATTCCGGCCGGTCATTGGCACCGTCGTCGTGGCTGGTCAGCCGTGTGCGCGCGCTCACGATATCGCTGCGCCTCTGGCTAGGCTATGTAGGCTGGAGAAAATTTCGCTCCTACCTTACCAGTGTTTGTGTTGGTTATTTTCCAGCACCGTGATCTTTTAGCTGACAACTGGTCGGTTCAGTATATCATAAATGTGATGTTCAGTATATTATAAATGTGATGTTCAGTATATTATAAATGTGATGTTCAGTATATTATAAATGTGATGTTCAGTATATTATAAATGTGATTATAAAAGTGCTATTTTCTTGAATGCGATGATCTTTAAAGTCCGACTTCTCTGTGTCATCGGATCTTTAGGTTCCGAGCATTTTTTTAAACGTACACACCTGCTTCCTTCTCGTCCCACGAGCAGCCGTCAGGAGGTTCAGTAAACGTGAGGCTGGGAGATTATTACACCCCGCCGGGTCCCTAAACCCCACGGGACAATGTCCAGTTTTCGGATGGGGATCAGAGAATACGAAGCACAGATCTTCTGACCAGGAAGTATGTGTACTTTGTTGTTGTTATTGATGTTGTTACCAGAGAATTATCCGATCCATGTTCGTCACATCTAATCATCTTATCCCGGGTTCCCCCCCCCCCCTTTTCACTCGTCGAGTAGCTTCTAGCGCCCTATTTAATGCCAAACATCCCATCAGAAGCCACACCTATTGCTGAGTTAGGGAGTTAGTTTTCCTTCTCTTTTGCCGTCGACCGATTAATGTTCTTCGCGGCCGGTATTAGCTGATTGATCCAGAATCCGGGAGGATGGGGGGGGTGACACACTCGTGTTGAGTAGTAAACGCGGTTATGTTTTCAATAATTCATGGCTCATTTCTGTGATGTGCCACTTCCGTGTCTTCGTCCCGTGGTCGGTCGGGTCGAGATCAGAGAATCCGACTGTCCCTCGTGCTCCCTCCGTACCTGCCACGATCCTATCACCCCCCAGAAATAAGCCCCCGAACTCCTCCCCGCGACCCCTCCCCGCCCCGCACCTCTTATCCCGAGCCGAGCCCCGGATGTTGTTCGGCTACGGTTTACATTCGGCTTACTGGTTATATGAGAATCGGATGGCGATATCGCGAGGCCTCTTCCGGTCGCCATATCCGGATATACTACACCTCACTCACTGTCTGGTGGTTGGTCATTGAAGTCACCCCCCACTTTGATTCGTCGTGGCTCTCGTGCTGCCGTTGTTAGTATGGTGCACAGCGCAACACCGTTTCGGAGTTCGACTACCAGTATTAACTGTCTCTGTGGGATGTTAAATCATCTATCGTCTCGTTTCCATGATTGGTACTGGCTAGGTCGTATGTTGAAGGCTTGTTCACCCATCCACTCACCCCGAACGGATCATGTCGCACCCATCCACCACTCAGCCACCCATCCATACACCCACCAGATGGTGGACTAGGTTGATGATGTCATCCCGTCCTTCCTACTTCAGACACCCGCCGTACGCTGTAGTCATCAAGTCATCGTATTTATACACTTTTGGGATATGGGAAGCTCGGCTACCTAACTGGACCCCCGGTTGAAACAACCCCCCCCCCCACACACAAACACACACGTGTTTTAGCTGTGTATAATAAGGCACAGGCACAGAGAATCTCGAACCGTGAATTTAAACTCTGGACGTTTCTTCAGGGGACTGAATCCAGAGTAGTGTAATGTCTGACCAGTCCCTAAGCCGCCAAGCAAAAACAAAAAGCGAATCACCTACAGCCGCGGAGTTTGGGAGTAGAACACTCAAATCAGATCACCTACAGCCGTGGAGTTTGGGAGTAGAACACCCAAGTCAGATCACCTACAGCCGTGGAGTTTGGGAGTAGAACACCCAAGTCAGATCACGGCAGTAGTGAGAATGTTTAGCATAATTATCTAAGCAGCCCTATTTATAGCTATTTTTCAATTGCTGTATCTTTCTTCAAAGCAATACTATATAAACGATATAACCCAATTGTCACTGTCTTCAAAGGTCAGTTAGTACAACGGGCAGACGTCATTAAAACTGTTAGGTTAATTGCTATTAAAAGACTCATATCTCTGCACTGTGTATGTGTGTGTGTGTGTGTGTGTGTGTCAGTGATTCAGTCATATATTATTATTATAATTTATTCGACCGATTACAGGATAAAAATACATACAGCATATCATTGTATAACTTAAATCGTAAACGAGACCATCATCATCATCTCTTACTCATTATATATATATATATATATATATATATATATATATATATATATATATACATGCATACAATTCAGGTCCCGTACTTAGATAAATAGGAGCCGAACTATAGACTGTTTAATATATTACGGTGTGAAGTGTGAGAGACTTCACCCTTGCTTCATATTTTCTCGTGACTGAGGGGCCAAAAACAGACCCTCAAACGACCCCACCGTGCCCTATCCGTTCCGACCCTCGTATAAAAAGTCCTCGTACTAATTACGTATCGGCTACACGGCGATAATGGAGCTCCCCCTTCGGCCATCATACACACATTATTATACGATGACTAGTGAATGGATAGGGGGGGAGCTCCTAGATAGAGATGGTAGGTGAGAGAGATAGAGAGAGGGACTCGTAGATAGAGAAGGTGGGAGAGGGTGAGGGTTTCTTCCATCAAAGAGTTCTTCTGTTTATGATATATGACGTCGTTGATTGAGACCCGTACACCATAGACTAGCAGCTCTTGTTGTTGTTGGTATTCCTGGTCCCTTCACGTGTCGTGTCGTTGTCGACCACTTTAGTCGCGGGTTCTACGTGGCCGACCCGGACGGCGCATGCCGCACCGGAAGTGGCTAAGAGGATAGTGCGGCTCGGTAACTCGAGTGTTCCGGGTACAGCGTCGGTCTGTGTGTGTGTGTAGCTAGGGGATGAAGGGGATTAGTCAACCATTCGGTGGTGAGCTGAAGGGATGGGGGACGACGAGTAGTGGTGTACTATCAACGGCTAGTGGTAGTTGTTGGTATGTGGTGGTGCGGGTGGGTAGGTGATTGGGTGGGTGATTGTCGACAGCGATGACCGGATGAAGACTACAAAATATTGGGTGAACACCACCCGTCTGTAGCCATCCCACCGGTTTTTGACATCACTCATCTCGGTATACGTGCCCATCTACGGATGTTATACACTTAAACGTGTATACGTATCAATGGATTG
>JAODUP010000677.1:420000-528610 GCA_025642065.1 Paralvinella palmiformis | reverse complement strand
ATAGTCATTAGTTACAAGATTGATATGTATATTTCAAGGCAATTCAAATAATTCCACTTCAGTGTTCAATCAATATTACAACTAATTTGGTCCATGAATAAAAACATACAATGATATGAATGTTGAAAACACAGCAATGAAGATGGGCTGGACTGCATCAATCTCATACATATGTAATTGTCCAATTACAACCATATATGATAAAGGAATACAAATTACGGGTTGAATATATAGGTAATTAATACATACAAATAACTTACTACTGAGGCAAGTTGCACAAAACAAAGCAATATTTCTTGCATATTTATACATTATCCATATAATCCACCCCACCCCAATTTTCATGAATTAGATACCCATGCAATAGCAATGTTTGGCTGTAATTAGACAATTTCTTATTTGAAATAGACATATTTCACTAGCTTGTGAAATGAACATGTAGGTGTTACACGTTAATGCTTTTAGCCCAATTAAGATTCAAGAAGGAAGTATTTGTTGGCTAAAAGTTATTTTGTAGCTCAAAATAATCTACTTAATTCAGATGTATCTTGCTAAATTGGTTGGCAGATAATTAAAAAGTCCATGTTACATTTCACATTAGGCACCAAGTGATTTTGTATCAATAATTAAAACTAAAGTGTTGGTACAAACATTAGGAAAAAAAATTCTTTGAAGGAAACATATTTTAAGGGAGTTAATATGGCAAATACAAATGTGTCCATGTTACCTAAATGAGAAACCAACTACATGGACCTAGTCTTATTTTTTTTATCCTGTACAAAGATGGCCATTTATGTAACCATAACAAAATGTGAAAAAATCAGGCTTGAAATGACATTGACAGATCCGAACTTGTCTTGCAGGGGGATGAAATAACTTTAGTTTCTTCAACCAACTATCCAATTGAAATTTATTATCTCATGGCAGCGTGGAAAAAGGAGTATCCAGGATTTGGTTTCTCCGTAAGCAGACAGTTTGGTGCGCAACAAGTCAGCAATTTGATGGTTTTTCTGTTGTTTAAAACATACAAAGGATATATGAGATGATTCACAGAGCTAAGCACTGGTGACGTCACAAGGCTAGGTCAAGGTCGAGAAAATAAATGGCGCCAATTTCGAAGTCAGTTGCCGCAGAATACTCAGATCTGTCTTGCACGAATAAGGGGCTATGATCAATCTCATCATATGTAATTTAAAATAAACCCATGTTGATAAAGAAACTTTTAATTTAAATTAAATTACAAAAAATTAGTACTAAAGGGAAAAACAAAGAAATTTATTTGATATTTATAATAGATCAAAACCCCCCCCCTTTTCATGAATTAAACCCCTTACAATTTTTGGCTGAAAACTTGCTCGATTTCTAGAAATAACATTTTCCTGGTAAAATGAACAGCTGGGTGCGTCTAATTTTTTACCCAAATTGTAAAATTAAACGAAGGAAGAGTTTGGGGAAAAGGGTTATTTTAAAAAAGGCCAAAAATTAAATTAATTGATTATCTTGCTAAATTGGGGGAAAAATTAAATTTTGACTTTCACATTAGGCACCTGTTTTTTTCTTTAAATTATAATTAAAATTATTTTAAAAGGGTGTATATTTTACCTCTAATGATTACTTTTTAAGGGAGTTAATATGACAAATACAAATGATTTTGGGGTTCAGTGTGAGAGCCTGAGTTTTTCTGAAAGTCGGTTCCTCTTTAGCCTGATCGCCTCATTCGTATTTGAATCGATATTTAGGTTGTTTAACGAGTTATATTGGTTAGAGTATTAATATATATATATATATATATATATATTCCTTTTTTCTTAGCTCTTTTATCAAGCATATGTGGCTTTTGCTTTGTTGTTCGGAGAGAATCCCCAGGCTGTCGCTTATTCGGCACAGCCTCTATGTTGGAATGGTTGAGAAACATCCTCCCCCACCACTCACAGGGGAGCAGTACGGTAAGATGGAGCCGAAATACCCTGAGGGTGGTCACTGCCAGAGTGTTTTACGTCCTCATGCGGGTTTTTAACGTCCCCCTTATTTTAAATAATTCAGTGAAGACGGCAGCGCCATTTAACGTGGTCAGCCATCCACGATGTTGTGAGCCGAGAAATTAATCCCTGGAAAGGATTCGACCTCTTAAGGGATTCGAACCTGTGACCGTTGGTACCAAGTGTCGGGTGCTTAACCGCTAGGCCATCGGAGCTCACTAGCATATGTAACATTTGAATGGTATATTTGTGGCGGCGCTGACAAGCGCATCAATATATTAGAAATACGGGATGTATTTTAACTTTGTGTGATGTTATGGCGTCCAGATATATTAGTAAGCGGTGATGCTACCAGTGGTCAACTCTTGATATTTGCTGATAGGTTTGGTCGATCTATGATGTTAGGATGTTATAAGGAATATAATTATAGATCGTGCCCCATGGCTCATTGTGGAGAAAAGTAGGTTAGTACTTAATTTAATTGTTGATAATCAATATTTGTCATTGTAGTATTTCGATGATTTTGTATTATTTAGTGGATATTTTGAACAATTTAATCATATGCATAGGATTTAACGTCAGACTTAGTGCCGCGGGCAGCCACAGAAGGAGTTGAGAAGTATGGTGATGACATACTCATACACGCAAGCACCGAGGAAGAACATGATAAGAAACTTCGTGCAGTACTTGAAAAATGCAGCGAAGTGGCACTTCATCTCAATAAATAGAAGTGCAAGTTTAAATATTCAAAGCTAACGTTCTTTGGACATGTGATTTTTGATAATGGAATTAGTGCAGATCCATTGAAAGTCCGCGCGATAGATGATATGTCGAGGACGATTTTTAGGTATGGTGACAGATCTTGAAAAATACACACTTTATCTATCAGAGCTTTGCTCAGAGACTTAACAAAATAGGAGTCGTGTTTTTCTATTAGGATGCGAGTCTAACTCGAGAATTCAACAAAATAAAAACATCAAAGTAGAACTCGAACTGTTTGACGTCACTAAACCAGTAGTTGTCACGGCAGATGCTAGTAGTCATGGACTCGGATTTGCCGTCATGCAAGATGACCCCGACATACGGCGTTACTGATGCTGAAATAGAGAAAGATATGTTGGCAGTGAAAGATGGACTCTAACGATCTCACCATTATGTATATGGACAGACAGTTAGTGTTGAAACGGACGTTACTTGGCATCGTCTAGAAGGATTTCGCCACAACAACAAAGCAGGCGAATGAAACCATATTAGCGGCATGACTACTCGTCTATTTACCTTCCTGGATGTGATCCCCGTGTAGTTGATACTCTCAGTCGGGCATCATGAGTTTCGAAAGCTCGCTCCTCGTGTGAACATGGTAATTTGGTATACGCTGAATGAACAACCCCAAATAATAGAGAGGAGAATGACCTGCTAATAAACGAAGTGTTGATTAAGTCAAACGTCATTGGCTTATATACGTGATGAGTTAAAGGAACAGTTCACCCTCATATAATATGATTGAAATGTGAAACGCTTATAAAAACAACCCAAAATCGCAATATAATAATCAGGAACTCTACCTGATATCATAGATATAAGGAAATAATACTAATTACTGGAGGGTAGCCATTACGGCTTCCTCGAATGATCGATTGTATGGCGGGAAGGAAAAATATCACGTGTTCTGAATTCAGATGGGAAAAGGAGTATGTGGCCATCTGGATCCCGATCAAGTCAGGTCAGAGATGTTCTGGCTTAGCCTTCCTCCTACCTGGCCCCGTGCTTAACCGAACTATATATAAAACAATCGTCTCAATAAATTTCACAATAAAGTTTTCTTCAGACATTTCAGTAACATGTAATAATAATGGCCGAAATGGCAGTTATTTTACGTGGCTTAGCTATCGCAAATGAGGGAGACGCATATATGGTCTGTAATTTGTTGCTTCAGCACGGGGACTAATTCTAAATAATTCGTTCGAGAAAACGTTGTCACTTTCCTGGTTGGATGAAAAACTTCTCCTCCTATAGTGCCACGGCCTGGATTCGAACCTCCGACCTCCCACACAACATGACCATGAGTGAGAAAGTCCCACGCTCATACCCACTATATAGGCCATACATGAGGTTGTTTGGAGCACCTATGTGATATTCGTAAACACGCTTTTGTTTTAAAAATATGTGTTTGGCTGACCCCTGTTTACATTGTTATAACTGGGTGAAACAAACTGTTTGTGATAAGTGACGTCAGATTTCAAAAGCTTCCGGTCTGTGTCTGGCTTCAAAATGGCGGCTTCCACAGACCATTATAATGGTTGATTAATCAGCACGTTGAACTTAGTTATTTAATAGGTGGTTAATCATGTTCATATTTTGACATCATTTATAACTTGTGTGAGTTTACATTTCTTTTAGTCCTGAAAATTTTAAATGAAGTTGAACTGTCCCTTTGAACAAATCGTCATAAAGTAGGTGCATAGATGTCACATAATGTAGAGATAACACGAACACCAAGAGGCCTTGACATTGACTGACTTCCGTCAGATGTTTATTTACGGAACACCATACAAGTACAATATGAGCACGTTATGAACATCTCACCTCTTCGAGATTAAGCTAACTACTTGAGCTAATAAACATTAACAGAATAACTCAAACTATTTAGTATTCATAAATGTCCTTTAAACAACATATCTGGATCATATATTTTCTTTCTTCAATTACTTTAGTAACACAACAGTAAATATAAATAAACATGGATTAGTTACATTTCACTTCCTAAAGTCTTTCAGATAAGATGGTATTTTCACTACTCTGCCGCTTCTAGTAGTTATTCTAGAATGATCAGTTTGTACACTTTGTGGTATAGGTATTTTATCCTTCACATTTTCGGTTTTATCCTTCATAGACTCTTGGCACAGCGTCTTTGCACTATCTGATTTAGCTTCTTCCAGTTGCCTTGTATTATCTTCAAATGGACTCAACTCATTGCTTTCCTTCAGATGAGAACGGTTTCTTAGGTAGATGTTTCCATACTCTGAACATATTTCCTATGATCGATCATCTAGTTTCTTTGTTACAATGGCTTTCTTCCACACTTTGTCACTCAGCATGTATGGGTTTCATGCGAACCACATCTCCTTGACCGAGACAAGGTATATCCTTTGCGTCTTTGTTATATTGGTCAGCTTGTTTTTTCTTCAACTTTCTTTCTTCATTTTTAGCAGTAGGTTCTAAAAGTTTGCTGACAGTTGGTATTAGAGTTCTTGTCCTCGGATCTATGAATCGTTGATTTGGACTTGCATCCATCTCATCAGATAGTGTTTCTGTAGTTGAGGATTGCCAGATGAGAGTCTTGTTTTGCAACTTTACATTTTCTTAGTATTCTTTTGGCTGTTTTCACCGCAGACTCAGCCATACCATTAGCATTTGGGTGATGAGGTGACGATGTGTAATGCTCAATATCCCAAGATCTTGTGAAATCACGGAATTCTGTGGATGTGAACTGCATAGCATTGTCTGATATGATCTTACACGGTATTCCATAGCGCGAGAAGTGTACTTTCAGTTTGTTAATCGCCAATGAAGAGGTATTCTTATCTAACTTGTTTAATTCCCAGTAGTTACTGAAATAATCCACAGTTACTAGAAATTCGACATCTTCAAGTTAAAAACTATCTATTCCTATCGTTTCTCCTGGCCTTTGCGGCAGCTCATGTGGTATCAGTCTCTTTCTTGTTTGCGGTCTCATATATCCTACATGCTTCACACACTGATACAGAATGATTGATTTTGCTTGTCATGCCATGCTTCTCTGGCCATTCTTAAACACGCCCTTTCAGCTCCATAACCACTGTGAATTTGTTCTTTCATCCAGTGTCTCAATCCTTTTGGAATTACTACTCTGTCCCCTTTAAATATCAGTCCATCTTGTACAGTCATTTCATCTGCGAAATTATAGTAAGGAATGAGTACAGTTGGCACATTTTTTCTCTCATCAGGCAATCCTTGTAATATGATGTTCTTTAACTTGACTGATACTTCGTCCATTTCAGTTTCTTTCTTGATTTTCTTCATTCTTTCAGTTCCATTTGGGAGATAAGAGCACATGTTAACATGTTCCTCTACCTCCTCAGTATTAGGCAGACTTGTCCTCGATAGCATATCTGCAATATGTTGTTTTGCACCTTTCTGCCACTCGATGATGTAGATGTAATTTTGAGAGCACAGAAGCATATTTTGAAGTCGATTAGGAGCTTTATTTAATGGCTTCTTCACAATTTCCTCAAGAGGTCTGTGATCAATCTTAACCAGAACACTTCTTACATACGTGTACTGATGGAATGTTTCTAGACCCTAGATGATTGCCAACATTTCTTTCTCTATTGTTGCATATCTCGTTTCAGCATCCACTGGGCTTCTTCTTTTGCATGATAGTATTTTTCCAGTAGCCCCTAAACCTTTGTTGGTTGCATCACACTGCAAGACAAGCTTCTTCTGCAGGTGGTAATATGCTAGAATTCGTGCTTTTGTGATAAGCATATGTTTGGGAATTACCATTCACAGTAATCTGGCGAGTTGATTCCATTATACTGGAGATAGATTTGGAAGGAACTTAGACAGATAGTTCACTGTCCCTTGTAAGGATTTACCTTCATCCTTGTTGGTAGGGGCAGGCATATCCAAGATTGCAATATTTTCTCATGGTCAGGTTTTAGTCCTTTATGTGATATGACATGCCCGAGAAATGTAATGGTTTCTTTTCGCACTTCCTTTTTCTTCTTGTCCAGCGCAATTCAGAGCTTCGGCATCTTTCCAACACAGCTGCTAGCTTGACATCATGATCCTTTGTTGCAGTGTCTTTATCACCACCACATCAATATACCACAATATCATCCGCCATACAGATAACACCAGATAGTCCATCCATAGCTTGATGCAGCCCTTTTTGGAAAATCTCAGAATTTATAGATAACCCAAATGGAAGACTTCACCAGCCGAATCTTCCATGATCAGTAATGAAAGTGGTCAGGTAACTTGACTCCTCCTCTATGGGTACATGCCACTATGAGCACATCATTCAACAGGCGAACATCTAAACAGATGCATAAATCAGCCAATTTCTTTGCCATTACTTCCATATGATTAACCCAGTCTGTAGATTTTTCTACTTTGGGAACTACTGCAGTTAAACACATTTCCTCCAGCTTTCCTCGCAGTATAATGATATAGGTTCACCAGGCAATGTCCCTATCCTATCTTCAAACACATCATCATACAGATCTTCAGGTTTTTTGATTACATCAGGATTTTCTACAGCAGTGGCATAGAATTTGTCATAGTTTACAGTTATCAGTCCCATATGTTCACAAATCTTTTATCCCTAAGAGAGGTCTCAGATTTGCTTTCACTACATAGAAAGTCGTCCAGCATTCTCCAGTCTTTGGGTGTTTCAACTTCAATTTACAGGTACCAATCGGTTTTATTTCATATTTCTTCCACATAATCAGAGATTTCACAGTAGGTTTTATTTCAGTGTCTCTGACGACTGATTCAGGAATGAGATTCATAGTAAAACAACAATCTATTGGGAATTTTAGAATTTTTTTCATTGATGATCATTTCAGCATGAATGTCTTTCCCAGCTCTTGCAGATAAAGAGTTGTTCAGTGCATTGACATTTTCAGAAAGATGTACCATATATGTGAGTATTCAGAGAAGATGATGATGATTTCGGTTTAACAGGTCATATGGTAGGCTAAATCGGTCGAGTGACCTCCAAGGTAATGAAGCGAAGTCAAAGATGAAACAATCATCAGATATGCCCACGCCGAGATTCGAGCACGGTTGGTAAGTGATCTGTGGTCCAATACGCTACCGCTAGAAGACGGAGTACTCAGATAAGTGATCAGAGTCAGAATAATCAGTTTCTATAGTAGCTATATCCCCTGTACTCTTATATTTTCAAGACACCATACTGTGAAGTGATTCTTATTTTTGTACTTGTTGCAGGTTTTCCCCCAGACAGGACAGCTTTCTTTCTTCATGGCATGTTTTTGTGCGCAGAATTTACACATCAAAGGTTTAATTCGAAGCACAGCCGCTTCAACGTTGTTGTTTCCACTATCGGAAGTCAGCGCTGTTTGGTCATGGGGCCCATTTAAACACCACTGACTGCTCGGTCTAGTTTTCTTTCAGGTCAGTGTTCTATATGGTCTTTGACAGCGGTAATAATTTCATACAGTAGGTGGCAACACATCACATGTATCATTTTCATCCGAGCGTTTTGACAGCTATCCAGGCTACTTGTTAGATCTAAGCCCCCAGCCTGATTAGCTGTTGTTTTCAAAATGTTTTAAGGGTGAATTTCCTTTTCCAGGGGTGTAGTGAAAATCAAGGACTATTCCAGGACTTTCCAGGAGTGCTATTAAAATCAAGTATATTCCAGGAATTCCAGGATGCGTGCGAACCCTGGATAGATCTAATGGGTCGCAATTGACTAGAGCTGAATTTCGTATTTTTGGGCTTTTGTTCCTCTCCAATTTTGTCAAGAAATATCATGTCCATATGTATTTCTATCAATGTATTTCTGTCATTGTATTATAAGATGGAAATGTTAGTTTAAACCAAAAGCAGAGACGATTAGTAACTGTTCTGAAAAAAAATTATATTTCCAGGAATTTAATCATACTCATCAGTTCAGGTTTATGGCCGGTCGCTTCTTGGTATACCACATTGACCTAAAAGAAAAGGTACAACTATTACGCTACAAATAAAATAGGATTTGAAAATTGAAACGACTTACTAGGCATTTCATCAAACCTTCCTTTGAACTGAAATCTTAGCAAATCGCTTGTTTGAGAACATTTGGCCTTTCTATAATTGCGGCTTGGAAAATGTTTTACTCTGGAATATGCTAATTCGTGATTGCTTTATTTCTAGAGTAAATTATGTGAATACATAAAATGATAAATAAGGAATACTAATTTGTCAGGTTATGATAACAGTTCCCACATAGAGCTTATAACCAGTCTTCGGTTGCCATATCCAACGTATACCGCATTGATAGTAGTTCCAACAATCCTAGAAACACACACGGGGCCTACGCGAGAAACGTTCTTTTTCATAGAGATCAACAAAACGAACTCTATGAGAAAATAATAACTCCCTTTTGAGGGCAAAATACTGGACAAGGTTTACTATTCATTGAAATAACCGTTTGTTCACGGCCCCTTCGCTTCAAATTCGTTGGTATACGTAATTCGTAAATGGTATATTCAGTCTTATATTTTTAATATAAAATATTGCATCTTATTTCTAACTGTGGATAAAAAATGGAACAGATTATATTGATATCTCAGATGAAAAAAATTTGAAATATGCACGGCTATTTCGTATCTAGATCTATGACTGATTTTTATTACTTTAATAAATGTATTTGTTTTCATCACTGGAAAAAGCTATAGATCCACAGCTGGTGTTTTCTGAACTATATTTAGATGAAAATAGTTCCTTAATTACCATCAGAAAAATATTGACGTCATCAGGCTAGTTTCAATTCCGGCTAGACTCTTATCTGTAAACTCGGCCCAAGTGAAAACTCGGTCCAGACAGCTCGGCCCGCGGGGCCGAGTTATCCAAGACAACTCGGCCCCGGAAAAAGATATGTAAATTAATTAATTTATATTTGTGTATGTATATATATTAACAGCTTAGTGGTCGTTTACTTGCAGAGCAAGACTAATATGGAATAAGTGCATGTAGCGACCGGCTTAAATACAAAGACTATTTATATTTAAGCTCTCTGTTAAATATACCAAGTATAAAACGCTGCAGGACACGCGTGATGCAGTGCGCGGGAAAGTCACAAAGGCCCCCCCGCCATGTGAATAACAATGAGAATAAGCCTGAAGCATGATGACGTCAAAAACCAAAACAAACCAGCCGCGCTTTGCATTGTGGGATTTATAGGGGTCCGCTGAGCGATAATACCGTGATAATCCCGCCATTTTAACCTTAAACGTCAATGTTCCGGATCTGTTATAATCATGCCAAAAAATTACTTCTGCGTACCGTTTAACTCTGCTTCGACACCGAAAAAGCCGGTACTGTTGAAAAATTGTATTCCAAAACTTACACTTTATTCGCGCCTTTCACTGTTTCAGTCGATCGTCATTTCGAATTAAAACAACCCAACGCTTTCTCAGCCAACTTAAATGTTTATATTGCTTACTAGTGGCATGACAATACGGTACGCAGGAGTTATTTTGTTGGCATGATTATAACAGATCCGGAACATTGACGTTTAAGGTTAAAATGGCGGGATTATCACGGTGTTATCGCTCAGCGAACCCCCCCCCCTATAAATCCCACAATGCAAAGCGCACCTGGTTGCGGTCGATACCTGTTTACCCCATATTTAAGCCATTGGCGACAGAGCAATGGCGACAGAAACAAGAATTAACAAATTTAAACAGTGTCTTCACGAAATTCACAAGAAATTGGAAGAAAGAGACTTGAAATCACTGAAGTTCTTTGCATATGATAAACTGCCTGCATCTGATGTAGAAAGCTCGAGCACAGCATTTCTTCTGTTTGATCGACTTAATGGTGCGGAAGTCATTTCAGAAGACCAACTGGGGTGGCTTCGAGTTGTTTTCCGTGAACTTGACTTGAAGCCAGTACTGGAACTGCTAAACGAGTACGAGATGAAGCAGAATGTGGGGCCCTACAAAGTAATGTTACATCGAGTCGCGATGAACATCGGAGAGAAAGATTTAGAAGTAATGAAAATATTTTCCGAAATTAACAAGTCAGTTGTGGATGATATTAATACGTCATTAGACTTGATTACTGAACTTGAAAAACATGGCAAAATAAATAGAGACAATGTGAATTTTTTGGAACAAGTCTTGCGTCAGCTCGAAGATAAGAAATTGGGAAAAATTGTAAGAGAATATAAAGTCAACTATTTAAGTAAAAACTTGGGTATGTATATCACTATCATGACTATGCAGTTTATATTTTTTACCCCTTAACTTTAAGGCCTTTTCTAAGTTACATCTTTTGACATCCAGCTGTTTTATAATGAACAGTTATGAAGACAATTATGAATTAATAATTTCATCTTTTGCCAGGTAATAATAAGAATATTTCCATACAGCATATAATATACAATAACTAATATATATATGTTATTTAAGATCAATTTTGTATTTTTGCAGCTATAGCATGAGTTGTCTTAATTTACACATTTCTCTGAACACTCTTGTGTAATGATCTATATCTATCTGTTCTAATAATGATAATAATTTTTATTGATTGATATCTTTCATTTCATGATCTATATCATCCATGGTTGAAGCTGAGTACAAGTATATGAGCACATGGCTTTTTATAAGTACAATTAAATACTTATTTTATCAATATCCTCAAGTACTAGTGCCTTTCAAAGTACTTGAGTATCAATACATTTGTTAATTTCATTTCCTTAAACATAACCACTATGTAACATGAATAGTGGGACCACTAACTTATTTGAACTTTGCTATTTCATAATGTCAACACATATGATATGGTGGCTGTAGATCTACATATACATGTAGTAGCTGATTTAATACATGTAGAATAAGGTATTAATGGCGTCAAACAGAGTTGGTTTTCTACCCGGCAGAAAGGTATTTCTCCCCCACCAAGGGGGAAATGGAAGAAAGTAGGGAGATATGGGGAGAAACTCCCAGATGTGTTTATTTTAAGGTGCAGCACCATAATAACATGCAAACCAGAGTACATTCATACATTTGTACTGGGAAACAATTAATTATTAATTTGTTCATCTGTTTAACAAAATAGTTTTATCTTTAAGAAAAAAGAAATATTCAAAATTTAATTGGTCTATTATATCACATTTGGGACATAGCACTGTATGATTATGTGTATGAAAATTGTGGTATTAGAACATGTTTACATGCACATTATGCAGATGTGAAACAAACTGATGTACCCTCATAATGTTCATATCCATATAATTAATAGTCAATTTCCATATCTCCCCTCAGTAGATGGTAGCAAAACACCAGCTTTGATGCTGTGTGGTTGCAAAGTTTGTTCCTGGCTTTGTTATGAATTTGACCAAAGTTTGAGAAGACTCATCCAATTGATGCTAGAGACTGTAGCGGGTGATCCACAAAATCAGATTTAACTCCACTTGGTTTCATTGCATTCCACCAATTAAAGGGTCCATGCTGAGTGCAGCCTTGGTAAAAATGCCTTGGGATATGGTGCTGGTTTATCCCACTCCCAATAACAAGAGCCATTTTATTATTTTATTCAACCTCCATAAAATGGAGAAAATACAGGATAAAAGTACATACAGCATACTATAAACAAGAACAATACAAGCTTAATACAGCAATAATATTTAAGAAGATTTAGTTAAAAGTTTAACTGAAAGATACTCGTTAGACCATGACTTTATATAATTATCATTGTATAACATAGATCGTAATGGGTCGATGAGACCATCAGCAGTGTATGAAGATTGACTAGAATTCGTACAACCTGGTAAAATAAGACTAGCGGGAGAAATACCTATATCAACAATTCGATTTACTAATGTGCCAGGTATTAAGATATTTTGAGTGACAAATAAATCAATAAAATATACACAAAGGTTCCTGGTTGGTGAATCATTTTGAAATATTCTGGTAAATAAAGACTTGTTATATTCATTTAAAAGAGCATTCGCACCAGTTATGCCAAGAGCTTGAAGAAAATTACTATGATGAGATCTTTTGCTGAGACTACAAATGTATTTCTTGATGTTGCCTTGTGCAAACTGAATCTTAGCGACAATATTGACACTCGCAGTTAGACAATCAACACCATACAATAAAGTAGGCAAACATATGGTTTTATATAAGGGAACTTTTTGTATTTAAACCTGGATATGACATACCAATATTGCTTATTGAAGACATTCTTTGTTTAGCTTTTTGAATTATTACACAGCAGCATCTCTTCACAGTAATACATAAATGTAGTTATTACTGCAGACTACATGATGTTACCAGGAGTATTCAAGCTTGACTAGACACATCATCAACCTTGTCATAGTTGATTGGATATTTGATAGTGTTGTATTGACCTGATACCAGAAATAAATAATCTTTTATCTCACAATCCTAAATGTGATGAATTGTTGACATACACTTTCAATAAGTATCTGGCTTCTGCAACTTTTTTTTGACAAGATTTATGATTAAATAACTTATTAATACGTATATTGGTTTTAAACTGTTAAAGTCTCTATTAATTGGGTATTTTCGTGGCAGCTGTCTCCAAATTTAGTTTCTCCCATGACGTATCGACAGAAACGGTAATTACCATGGTTTTTACCGTATAAGAGAGAAACATGTTAACCCTGCCTACAAGTAAAATAATTCAGTATTAAATTAACTATTATGCAAATGTGAATTTCAAGCTTAATTATTTTCTTTTCAGTTAACCATGTTCAACATGTTACAGCTATTTAAAAATAATGAAATGTGATGTTAGGCACAGGACACCAAAACAAATATAACTCTAATTATAGTAATGTGCTCCTAAAATTCATTCAATTCGGTCTGCATAACTTCTAAGTTATTTTATATTCAATTAGTCATCAGGGATAATGTCTGTGACATCATTGGTAACTGTTCCTATGCTGAGCAGGGGGCCTCCGTGGTCTAGCGGTAGCGTGTTGGACCGCAGATCACTACCACCCTTGTTTGAATCTTGGTGTGGGCATAGCTGAAGGTTGTTTCATTTTTGACTTCACTTCATTACCTTTGTAGGCTGTTCGGCTTGTGCACAAAAGTGGTTGTAAAACACTAATCATCATCCAATCATTGAGCAGATCCCCTGAAATCCACAGACGACTAATCTCAGCATCAAACATAGGTTCAATTCCACATCAAATTTGTCAATTCCAAATGGAGCAATTCAATTCCATATACTCTGCTGGAGTTGTTGGTGACAGTCGCACCACCAGGGTTGGGACAATTACGGGACTAAGGTTTACGATTACCTGAGAATACCTGATTATGATTACATTGTAAAGTAATGATGATTACAATCATGATTATAATGTATATAACACAAACACGTATGTGATTCTTCATCAATATTCACTCAGTTACATGTACAATACTGATATAAACATGCTACAGTGTTTACATGTTGCTTTGTAACAACTAGACCCACTTTCTGGTATGTCCTTAAATGAAAATGTACAAGAGACTTTGATGCCATTGTTAAACGTTAATTTGTTTTAATATTTCTGAGATCAATATTCACCATAGAGCAAAGGAGCAAGTAATGCATTTGCCATGAATGTACAGGTATTTATATAGATAACTGAGATTAGTGCAAACAATATCAATGGAATTGTTTGAATATATATTTAGTAATGAAATGCGTCATGTGTGGGGTAACTATAGCCAGGTAAGGTCTATATAATAAATAGGATAACTAGAATATAGTCAAACCCCCAATTCTAACCACTCTGTAAATGGACCACTTTTTCACAATCTTAAATTAATGCTATGCTTTAAAATTTCTATAACTAGGCCACCTCCCAACTCTGTATTTTGACCTTTGATCTCCATCTAATGCCCACGTTTGTCACACCGTATGTTGATTAGGGGCCAAGGTGTTGGATTGTTTATGGTCACCATTGCATGGTAAATAATCAAACATGTCTAATTGTGAAAGTAATCGCTGATTACGATTACATTTACAATTTAATCTATTACAATGCATCTTGAAATGGCGATTACGATTACTTGAGATCGTGTAATCAGTTATGATTATCCCAACCCTGTGCACCACCTGGGAAGTCAGCAGTCATGGGACTCGTCATTCTTGCACCAGTCCAGTTTGAAATGTGGATCTAACCTTGTAGCCAGTTTGAATCACCTCGTATGGGGCCAACCGCTTCTCAATACTGGCTTGCTTGGAGTTGGAGTAGGCACTCAGAGTAGGGTTTTTTTTTTGTAGCAAACTTCAATTCCAAATTGATCAATTCCAATTCAATTTAAAAAATAATAAGCAATTCCGGAATTGGGATTTCCCATCAATTCCGATTCTGGAATTGAATTGACCCCATATCTGCTCAGCATTGTCAATGACACAGCTGGCTTTGGGTCCATCACCAACCAATTGTTGAAATTGAAGGAAAAAGAAAAAATATTTTTGCTGATTAATAATAATATCATGAAGAAACTAACATGTGAAAAGAGATCAAGCATCAGTGATCAATTGAAATGCCACTTGCAGGTAAAAGGCCCCATCAATATAGACCAAGTACTAGATGTAGAAACCAGAATGAAACAAAAATAGATGGTATGCTCGGAAAACAAGATGAAGTTGTTAAATCATGAACAAAATTCTTCCACCCCCACACATGTAACCCACCAGGCCATAACTAAACCTCACCAAAGAGAGGCAGTTCAGATCTTGGAATGAGTTTACTGATCGGGAGTGCAGAATGAGTAATTTAATCATACACAACATTCTGAAAAGCAGTAGCCCAGATTCTACAAGTGCAACCAGGATGATCATGATAAAATACTTGAATTGATCAATGACGGAGTGAAACTTGATAGCATCTTGAATCCGGATTTGAGAAGCAGCTGCCCCTGGTAGGTAGAGGTCAAAACGGGATAATTAAACCAGGCTAATTTTAATCACCCTCACCACCACCCAACTGAAACAGGATATTCTGAAACAGGCAAGATTACTGTGCAACACGGTCAATGGGCAGATGTCTTCATATCCCCAGACCCCCAAAATACGGTGGGCTGATCTGACAAGAAGGGGAAGTTGATTTGGTGATCAGAAGAAATCAAATTACAGAGAATATTAGTCAGGAGTACATGAATGGACCGGGCAGCAACAACTAAACAACCACCTCGTAAGCCTTTTCAGTAGTGAATAGAGTAGAAGAGGGGTTAGGGGCTCACCCCTGCAAAAGTTGGGGAAAATGTAGCATTTGGTGCATTCTAGTCCACTTTTCTATTAAAACCAAAGTAGCTGACATATTTTCTGCTGATAAAATAGGCGACGAGTGACTGTAAAATAGATGACGTATAGCCTTGGCTGCTTGTGATGCTGAAAATTACACTTGTGGTGTACCTGAAAACACACTGCCTGGTAACAAAACCACCCCCGGAGATGCCACTACTGGTGCAATTGGTAGGAAAACAGTTGGTGTTTCTACCGACCCACAACCATCATATTGACATCAGCCCATACCAGAAAATGAAACCCAAGTCTACACCAACCTGGAAGGAAAAGGACACAGAGGGGTAGCTATCTACATCTCTTAACACCACTGATCCATTGGTCATGGAGGTCATATTTGATGCAATCTACAGTGAAGGTGTATGGCTGAAAGTCACATGGCCACTTTTATGCACATAGTAGGCTAAAATGGTCCGCACAAATTCCAAAGGTAATGAAGCAAAGTCAAAGATGAAACACCCTTCAGATATTCCAACGCCACAATTCGAACTCAGGTGGTAGTGATCTGTGCTCCAATGCGCTACCAATTAGACCAAGGAGGCACCCAAGAGACACTGAGAGGAAATGATCAGCTGTTACTGGGATGCATTTATAGGAGTCCCTCAAGCTCAATGGCAATTAATCGAAACCTATGTGACCTCCAGATGACCCAAAATGATTCTGACTACGCGCATATTTTAATTGGAGGGGACTTCAATTACCCCAAGATTGACTGGACCACTTCCAAGCAAGTAGAAGTTTCTCGACATATGTAGAGATATATACCTATTTCAACAGGTATCCAAACCATCACGAGTCAGACATGGTGGGAACAAAAACTTGTTTGACCTCATCCTGACAAGTGTTAATCAGATGATACAGGACATAGAATGCCTGGAAACAATATAAATCAACAAAGAGTGACGCTGGTCACGTCAGATCGTGACAAGTCAAGAAAAGAACTTTCCAAACTCACTTCAACTCTGTAAAGATTTTGAGAAAAATCTGATTCAAAACGTGAAGTCCGACCCCAAATTGTTTTGGAGATACTGCAGCTCCAAATTGAAGAACAAACACAGGATAGATGACATTCAAGCTAATGACAGTCCAAAAACTCAACGTGACCTGGTAACGGCTGCTATCCTGAACACCTATTTTGCTACTGTATTCATCTGTGAAAATGTGGAAGATATGCCATCACTAGAAACTAATTAATAATATAATAATATGTGACATTTATATAAGTGTGCTATTCAGCTAAATAGCTGCTCTAAGTCGCTTTACAGTATTATTATCCCTGACTCGGACCTATTCCAGTCCAGCACACATCTCCCAATGGAGCATAGAAGTATCGTGTCTCCCACTCTCTGATGTAGATGTAACAGCAGAATTGGTTAAGAAAAAAGCTGACCAGGCTGAACCCCTATAAAGCACCTGGATCAGTCATTTCATCACCCCTAAGTGTGTCATCTTCCATAAATCACTCGGTGAGGTCCGACTTCCCACTGCCTGGAAAATTGGAAACATCATGCCAATACACAAGAAAGGTAGCAGATCAAGTGCTGTAATTACAGACCAGTAAGTCTGACCTTCATAATAGGAAAAGTTATGGAATCAATAATATGTGACCACCTGGTAAATCATATGATGGAAAATCAATTATTCTGCAATCCCCAACATGGCTTTGTCCTGGGGCGATCACATATGACCCACTTACTCAGTCTTGGAGCTGTGGACTGAAAGGCTCGATGCCGGTGACCCAATTGATGCAATGTACCTTGATTTCAGGATGGTATTCGATTCTGTATCACATCAGAGATTCCATGCTAAGATAGCAGCATATGGAATCAACAGCAAAGTCCGGGACAGGATACAAGCTTTTCTGACTGAATGTAAGCAACATGTTGTGGTGATTAGCTGCCTGTCATGATGGCTGGAAGTACTCAGCTGTATTCCTCAAGGGAGCGTTCTCAGACCCACACTGTTTGTTATCTTTATTAATGACCTACTCAATATGATACACAGAACAGCACATATATTTGCAGATGACACAAAGGTCTATAGGAAATCCCCCTCAAAGTTTGACTGTGCTGAACTGGAAGTGGATCTCCAACGATTCATTGAATGGTTTGAGAAGTGGCAACTGCAGACATAACAGACGAGTAGTTTATAAGATGGGAGATACTGAATTTCAGTGTACTGAAGTAAAAAAGTACCTTGCTGTCTATGTTGATGAGGAGGTGAAATTCCACTGGCACAACATAGCATTTGCTGTAAGCAGGGCCATTATGATGCTGCAGCTCATCAAGATGTTCTCCTGCCTAGATGAAGACACTTTGCCAAGGCTGTACAAAGCACTTGTCAGATCTCACCTGGAATTTGGATATTTGATATCCACGCTAACAGATGGACAAATTAGCAATGGAAAGGTTCAGCATGGAGCAAAAAGGTTACTCCCACACCTGAAGCATCTGTCTTATGGAGAGCAGTTAGTTGTCATGAGAAGATGGCAAGGGGACAGGATACAGGTCTACAAGATCATAAATAGGATAGACTCGACCCAAGACTCTACATGACGCCATAGACTGTATGATAAGAATACCTGCATATAGAATATGAAAGTAGTCAAGACCGGAATACCAGACAGAAACTAGCCTTTTATTCCGTACTATGGTATCCAGGTATAATGGATATATGGGGTTCCACAAAAGTTGATCATCGGAGAAAGGCTGAGAAGAATACCTCTTTGGTGAATGGTGTGATCCAGATCTGATAAATCCTTTGAAACTACTATGTCTGATGTACAACAAACAATTCTCCTTCATCAGTCAGCGGTCCTACTCCTTGTAATGTCACACATGTGAATGAAACTAGACTTGCATATCTTGAAAAGAGTAAGAGGGGACAATGGTAAGAGTCTGAAAACATGTACCACCACTTGAACTTTTAACTAGAGGGATACCAATACACCTGTGGGATTTCCAGATAAAAACTTTGCAAAGAGGATTTGTAAAATTGAGATTATGTTAGCCATACAAATGTTCTAAGAGGATTGATGGTTTGGTTTCAGTGATCAGTGAAATGTTCAGAATAATATTTCCTGGTAAAATATCCATTTGTTGTTCCCAAGTTGACACACAAAGTCAAATAGTTTAATAGTACCAGCCAGGTGCAGACTTGATCTCAGAAAACTCTCGAATCTCTCATCTGATGGACCAAATGTGAACAGGGATGTGTGGAAGATTATAGATGAATGTATGAAGGCAGACGATCTCCATGGTCTCCTTCCTTTTAATTCCATCAGCCTTTGTGTTACTGATGATGAATTGTAAGAGTGTGGCAGTGAGGTAGACCAACCCCTATTAGCCTTCTTCTGTTGGTCCAAACAGTTGCCCTGTAAATGGGGAGATTTTCTTGAAGTCCTTAGGGAGATGGAACTGGAAGAAAAGTTCTTCATTTGTCGTTTTCAGTCTTGATGGTTAACTCTTGGTCCTGCCACAGAAAGGGTCATCAAACACTATCTGTCAATCCGTGATTACTCCTTAAAACACTTTTTATCATAAGAGAATGAGAGGTATCGGAAGGTAGCTGCTCGCCTTGCCTGTGTAGCATCACCTGTCAGAGTATTTAAACCGTTCAAAGGTTTTTCCAGACTGAGGACCCGATTGGTCACATTCTGTGTGATCAATGGTGTTCATTTGTCCAATCTAGACAACATGCCACTAACTCAGCAGATATAGGCTTATCGTCGGCATCTATCTGCCAAATACAAGAAGAAAGATGATGCGTCAAAGCTGGGAAGGCAAAAGTGAAAGAGGCAGGATGCTACCGAATCAGGACAAGAAGAGCATGGCATTAACAGAAATAGGACTCTGGAGGAATGTTAAATAATTGGCCTATTTGTTTTCTGAATTAACGATCATGTATCAAATTCTATCAGCTATACAAACTTTCTGTACAAAAACAATTGCATTATGAACATAAAAAGTGGATTGGTTTCGATGATAAGAAGAGGTTATGAATGGGGTTTTTTTATTGTAAAAGAGTGAATCTCTATTGCTTGCATCTTATCAGTCTTAATCATCATCTACTAATGTTTAATATATACAACCAATATATTTTCGATGAGGTGATTTTTATTTAAGCCGCAATTTTAGTAATTAGAACATGGCTTACTCTGCTTTATTTGGTGCGTTTAATTTTCATTATATTATCTGTGTCAAACTTTGCATTGCGGAACGTGATTGCAAAACTTGTAAAGTTCATGCTGCCTTAATAGTAAAACATTTATGATAATTCTAGTGTACAAAAAATTCTTGCCCAGTGTCCCAAATTTCTATGCTTTCAACCCATCAGATTGTTAGTTCTTAGTTATGTCTAGATATTTCTGTTTCTTTTAGGTAAATGATCCAAAAGGTTTACCAGGAAATTGATAAGCACCACGCTTATCATTTGTTAACATCAATTTCCTGGTAAACAGTAACAGCCAGATCTGGTTTTGTACACACCCAATGTGTGATTTGTGAAAGTGACTTAGAAAAACAACTGATTCTTTGCAATTAATGAAGTTAAACATATCATCCCTAAAATATACTTAAGTACGCTTTATTACTCTGTCATATATCTATACTTAACTTATGGTATTACATTATGGGGTGCAGCAAGTCGTGTTCATTTATCAAAATTGATCATAATGCAAAAATATGTCCGAATCATTACAGGTGCACACTATAGGGTGTATACAGTAGCGAAGCAGCATCCAAATGGGTCCTCAAACATGGAAGCTTTTACTGCAGGACATCTATATGCATAACTCTGCTCATATCTTGTGCAGGTTTCTCATCCAGATTCAAATGATCCACACTGGAGGGCTATGTATTGCCCATGTATTTATGGCGCGGCATATTCTTTTAATGAGTGGGACAGAGTTATGGAGACTGCACCAGGGTGCCAACATCAGATTTACAGAATAAATCAGTACTTATTATATCAGTTCAATTTCAGATTCAGATGTAGAATGGCTCCAACTAAAAGTATAATATAAACACAGTTACTTACACAACTTTAATTATGTCTAGTGGAGCCAGACAGTAGACTCTTCTACATCTGTGAGCTGTATACTTATTGTATTAATTATTTACTTCTGTTCATGAACCTTTACCTTTGTACATCAACATATATTTTGTAAATAAAGTAAGTCAGTCATTCATAAAATATGTTTATCCAGTATTTATACATTTTCACAAACATTTTTAATTTCAGCCAATTATTGACATTTCTTGAAGTGGTACAAATGTCGACCAACAGCGCAGATAAGCAACTTACACATGTAGTTATGAATAGATGTATGAATATCTTGACATTTAAATATCTAGGTTAATATATTTTCATTCTCTTGTACTCGTGGCAAAATAGAGTCTCAAGGTCAGAGAAGGTCATCAATGTGTTGCAATGACACACGAGAACAGTCACACTCTACATGTTCAAGAGAGAGCACACAGTTAAAAGAAGCCTGTATCACACCATCTAATGTGCCATGGCCATGTACCGAGACAAACAGACAAGCATTGTCCGTGAACCAGGAAGATATAAAGAGGAGAGCTAATGACGAGTTATGGCAACCAAAATGTGTAAGCAGTTCTTCACCATTTTGCAGCAACCAGCCAATTAGAAATGCTGATGGACCAAGATGCAGTGTTTTACTCACTACGAATGAATCAAGGATGACGGAAAGCAGGACTCCACAAGAAGCTGGTGCTGCTGACAGTCTGACGTTGTTGAAGATTAAAGGTGTCGGAAATGGACTTCACGTCGATTCTTCAGGTATAACATCCATGTCAGATGAAGCGGATGATGAAGTGAAAGCTGACAGGTCATCATTGACTAGTAATACCAAAGATGTGCTTCTAGATAGAAGTGCAACACCAAAAGTTAACAAATTATATAGCTCTGGTAGTAATTATGAAACGTCCCACCAAGTTAAAGAGGAAGGGAAACCTTGGCAGCAGTCGTTCCAAGTTGGCAGCAGCAAACTTCACGAGGACAGATTAGATACCTTTGTCACACCTTCATTGGGAAGGTTATCGTTAAATGTGAAGGAAGCTGGCAGTGAATCCAGAATGATGCCTGACAGCACTTCACCTGGCGATAAGTACAGCATACACTGCCAGGATTGTAAAGAGTTTTTGTGTGCGGCAACTGATCTGAGGAAACGTGGCACCAAAGTTATTGTCAGATGCCCAGAATATGAGAATAGACTGATTGTAAAGAAGAAAGTAAATCCAAGATTAGGTGGTAAATACAAGGAACAATTAGGTAAGTATTACGGGTGGCTGATTGAAAAAATATGCCAATCTGATAACTTACTGGTCGGTATCAATTATTGTTAAATAGTATTGATTCATAATTAAATAGATAGGAACTTTCACTAGTGTTCCAATAAAAAGTTTGGTTATTTATTACTTAGTCAACACACACACACACCTTACAAAACACAAAAACCTGCATAAACTTATACACTCGTAACACAGGCAACAACCACCGCCTACACACACACACACACACACACACCCACCCCTAACAAAATACAAACACACACACCTGACAAAACACTCTGGCACATATAAAAAACACAAACACTGATGAACAACAAAGACATACACACACATGCATATGTGTGTGGGTATGTATGTATGTATATATAATGCCAACTTGTGGATTTGATAAAAGTTGGCATTATAAAGGAGTGGCATTATATGGGGGTGGTGAATGGGAAAATAATCCACCAAAATAAGGGGGTATTCCGCCACAACATTTAAATGCCTGTTGTTGTCCTTATATTTATGATTGTGTCATCAAAATTGTGTTTAGATTCACTTACATATTATAATATTCAATTAAGTTGGTTTATTTACTGTATCAGATAAGGTGTTAGCATAGTAAAAATCCATTGTGCGGCGATATCAGATGCACTTATTCATGTAACAGTTATCAATATATCATGATAATTACAATTATATACACGTGATACAAATTCACAATCATGACAAAAAGTTATTGATGCTTTGTTGCGATGTTTCACTTCTGTGAACCATAGTGTAGAAAAATGGTCGGCGATTTGCTGATGTGATGTCTTTGGTTTGCTGTCATAATATGAGATAATATTCTGCTTTTGATGAATATCCAGAGCTGTGCGTTTACGTTTGCGAGATACTGCTGCCATGATTATAATTTAAGATGTGATGAATGTTGTAAATATGCTGCCTATTTATACACACAGTGAGGAGATACATGAACTGAGCAATTGACTAAATCCACTTACACAGGTTTCAAATAAGCTGTGGCAATTGGCTGGCTTATCCGATGACATACGATTGACTAAGTTATCCCATAGATCTACTCACGCTGCACTGAAGCAATTGGCTAGCTTAACCCATTAGAAATCACTGTGAGCAGCAATTGTTATGTCTGTGATTATTGCCCTACACCCAATCACACAACCATATTAACAAGGCACTGTTGACTGCATGCCACAAATACCAATCAATTATCACCACCCACATTTTCTGCTGACAGCCAATCTTAAAATTACAATCAACCAAGAGCCTCATCTCAGCACACATATACATATGTTTTGACCTACATATACTACCAGACCTCTGCACTTGACACCAACTTGGTTTGAACACCTGCAGACAGTAGACAGTCAAATTTATATTATAGGTCTACTTTTATTTTAATATTTATTTATTTTAAACCAGAAAAATAATTACAGACATGATATACTCGTATAATGACTAAATTACGTGTAGAACAACGGAAAATAGGATTACGTATTCAGTTTGTGTTTGCAGTTGTTGAGATTGATAAACCCATGTGTAAAATGTCTTTGTTTTTTTTGGGGGGGTGGGGGGAATTATTGCAATATATAGGGGTGGCAATAAGTGATGGAGCACTGTATATATATATATATATATATATATATATACTGTTGCATTGATCATATATATATATATATATATATATATATATATATATATATATGATAAATGCAACAGAATATTTTTTTTCTTGTATTCTAGGTTATACCATATGTAAACAGTGTAACAAACAGCAGCTTGGACCTGAGTATTTCTACAAGAGTGATACTGATAGACAACCCACTTTTGGCATATCACAGGGTAATGTCATGTGGAAACTGTCAACTTCTGATGAATACCATCTTGTTAAACACTGGCCAGAAGTGCCATTCACAATAGAGAGAGAGAAATTAAATTAGCAGGAATTAATATACAGTTGTTTCATTATTTGGCTTCTACTTATGTATAAGACCAGAATACCATAATAGGTATTGCCTTTTAATTCCGTATATAAGGTATCGAGGTATGAAAGATTTTGGTTTGATTTTGTTATTACACCAATAGTTCTTAAACTGTGGCTTCTGGCTTCCCCGGGAGTGTCATTTTACCATTTTGGTGAGGACGTGGTACGTTAAATGATTTTCGTAAAATGTTTGCCCTTCATCTAAACATAAAAAAGTCAAATTAACATTACAAGTATAGATATATGAGGGTGTAAAGAAAATAAACATGTAAAAGACATGATTATTATATTGTTATACTTATAGCCTGTATCATTCAGTAAGACATGGCACACAGATGACAGCAGAATTTACATGACTAACTAACTCAGCAATGAATTATAGTTTTTTTAAATTCCACAATTCTAGTGAGCATTTATCACATGAGCATTAACCAAAGTTGACTATTTTTGGGAATGTGTAACATTGATTTGTTATTTGATTAATGTTGTTATATCCGCTAGTTTTAATTATATCAGTATAGTCTTATATTGTGGCCCAGCTACTACTACTCCTTTGTATACAATGATATCACCCTATTGTGGTGCCACCTACCGATTTGTTGTCTATTGTTAGCCTAATAAAGCCATGCGTTCTCAACTGGCGTTATCGCTTATTAATTGTTCTACTGAATAGAACATATTGAAACAATTAAGTTGTTTACATTTTTTCGTGGTCAGTGTATTTAATTTATGTACATTAATGTTGTATAAACTGCTTCAGCTTTTCCTCTGCAATGGGGGGGGGGGGGTAATTATAGAAAATAAAGTAGGATGTTATCAACTAAGACTAAGTGTTAAACATAAAGGTATAAATCAGTGATAGACAATGTCACTTCCCTGTTTATAACCAGTGTCAGCCCTGATGCTACAGATCCAAACCTATACAATATAGATAGTATATATACTGAGAAAAGTACTTCAGACTTCCACACATCTTGCCTCCAAAATGCCAGTAGCACGGCCGGGCTAGTGTTTTTGACTACTCACTAGCCCGAAGACAAAATCCACACGCCCCGGCCATGCAGGCTACCGATTTTTCCGGCCCTGATATACTCGAACGACTTAAACTAAACTTAAACTACATCAGTCGCTGGAGAGTGACCCTACATTTTTTGGCAAGTCTATTATGTGATCTTAGAGCTAGCAACATATGGAAATTAAGACAGAAATGCTTTTTAAATTTATATGCAAAATAACCACACTGATGAACACTTGAAAATGATATGTCACTAAATTGTCCCAAATTCTGAACAATACCGTTATGACCCGGGTCATAACGCCTGATCAAATATGGAAGTGTGTGAAGAAATTGAAGAGAAACAGCTTGCCAGCTATGGTGAATTCCTTATAATGCCATTTCTGAGGCTCTGCTTTATTAACGAACTAATAGTTTATCTTTTAGCTATGTTCCAGCAGTTTTTGACAGTGGTATTACATTTATAGTACCAGTGTTAAAGAAACCAACACTTACCCCTGTGTTACCTGTGAATTACCATCCAACTATTGTATCGTCTGTATTTTCGAAACTGTTTCGTTTTAGAGCTGGTTGCAGTGTATATAATGGTTTAAGTCTTAATTATATCACGTGTTATTTGGAGAATGTTATGTAAATGGTACGACATTTCAGATGTTGTTATTAAATGGAATGCAAACATGCATCCTGATTCATATTTTAAAGTAACTCTCTGGTCATCTTTAATATTTTTATATGTGATCTATTGAAACAGTTAAATGCCTTTGAATCTGGTGTATTTGTTTGTGTTAAGTTAATTCATTCATTTGCTTACGTAGGTGACATATTGCTATTTGATTGGTAGTAAATAATGTATTAATTATATTCAATCTGCGCAAGGCAGTATTATGAAGTATGTTGTCTGGGTAAACATTCCCATCATAGTGCTATATTACAAGCTTTGGATGTTAAAAAAATTATAGTTGTTGTCTACCTAGTTGATTCTTTGTATGTCTTGTTATACAATGATATGTATATTAAGCTAGGATCAAATTCATGTTTAATAATCAAGCTTTTGACTATATAATTTTGAAGGCTAGTCTATGTCTATTACTGCCTGTATATATTTATATATTATTTTTTTTAATACTTTTTTTTTGTATACATGCATGTGTTTCCTCTTTCTGAGGTTGAATAAAAATAAATAGCCTGTTAAATAGTTAATGTAGACATTATGAGCTGTATGAATTACACCTGTGGAACTATGATTGGATAGGTGAGGCTTATATGGCAACTTACTTTGTGATGAAATATTCTCTCTTAAAATGTAAACTTGCTATTCTGGTTGCATGGCTCAAACCAATTGTCCGGATGATATGATGATAATCTTTGTTTTCTGCGCTAATGCTTTTTCATGCACACACACCTCTTAACAGTCTGAACTGTGGCACAAGCACTGGAAAAGGATTTTTACAATCAAAACTGGTTGCGTTTTTACCAAGTCAAAAAGCTGTTACATGTAATTGAATTATAGATCCATATTAGTTACTCTCGTCATATCCTGATCATATTCCATTTATATTTACTTTAATCCTATCGGGGTTGTTCTGTATGTAATTTAGTAGGTATATATCATGTTTGCTGTTGTTTTTGCGCGTAAAAAATTAAATCCCTTTATATATCATTTGCAAAAAAATCTTCCATGAATTTTCCTGTCAGTGTGCCACTAGTTCAGGAAAAAGCTCTCGAGATTGCGCAAGAACCGAATTTAACTGATTTCAAGACATCTAGTGGGTGATTACAAAAGTTCTATAACTGCCATAACATTTTTTTCGAGCACAGCCATTTCACCCCATTTTCATCCCTAAATGGATCACTTCCCTAAATGGTCCAAGTGCGATCAGTCTTCTGAAGAGTCCATTTAGAGAGGATATACTATATATATATATATATATATATATATAGAATGTTAATTGCCTTTTTAATGAAAATAATACATGTTATGGAGACTTAATTATCTTTATAGAACATGCTAATATACAAGTCAATGTGAAAACTCCACCCCCAATGCCATTGCATGTTAGGTGTTGGATGAATGGTGCTCTTGAGTTTGCTGGGGAATGTTGGCCCATCTTCAGAACAAGTCACCAACAACTTGCATGGTTTTCAGTGGCCGCTCGGGAAGGAATCTATAATTGACTTATAGATCCATATAAATTACTCTTGTCATATCCTTATCATTTACCAGATTTATTTATAGTGTAATTCTATGTACGCTGTTCTACGTGTAATTTAGTAACTACATACACACTATCATGTATTCTGCTGGTTTTACGTGTAAAAAATGAAGGGAAGAAGGCAAGACTTGCTTCTTAATTTATATATTCAAAAAAGTTTTGTTTCACAATTAAGAACCGTATGCTTTGCCTGTGAAGTTTCCCAACAGTGCTGAGTCGACCCGAGAACGAACGATTTTCATTATTATTAAAACGGATTGGTTGATCAGCCCAGAATTTATCTAATCTACGCTCAAAGGACTTAATACTTGGTGCTTCTACAACATATTCTGGAAGACTGTTCCATGTATCAGCCACACTCAACCTAAACTGAGATTGTCTTATTTTGGTTGTACTTTGTTCCTTATAAAATTTCTTCTGGTGTCCTCTTGTATTGTTCTTATTTACCGGCAGCTGCATTTCCCCATCCTGATCATGTCTTCCATTCAGTACTATCATATCCCCTCGGATTCGTCTGTACACCGAAGTTGGAAGATCTAATTTCTTTAACTTCTCTTTGTAACTTGGCTCCTTCAACCCAGGTAATATCTTTGTAGCCCTCCTTTAGACATTTTCCATGGTTACAATCTCCTTCCTGAACGGAGCACCAGACAGATTGCGCATATTCAAGTTGTTGGCAGACCATAACCTTAAATAATCAAGCATATGTGGCTTTGGCTTTGTTGTTCGGGGAATCCCCAGGCTGTTGCTTATTCAGCACAGCCTCTATGTTGGAGTGGTTGAGAAACCTCCTCCCCCCACCACTCACAGGGGAGCAGTACGGAAAGATGGAGCCGAAATACCCCGAGGGTGGTCACTGCCAGAGTGTTTTACGTCCTCAGGGGGTTTAACGTCCCCCTTTATTTTAAATAATTCAGTGGAGACGGCAGCGCCATTTAACGTGGTCAGTCACCCACGATGTAGTGAGCCGAGAAATTAATCCCTGGAAAAGTTTCGACCTCTTACGGGGTTCGAACCTGCGACCGTTGGCACCAAGTGCCGGGTGCTTAACCGCTAGGCCACCGGAGCTCCACAAAAATCAATATATATATATATATATATATATAGGAATTGTCCCTCAGCACCGTCAGCGTTGTTGTCCGGTAGACCCCACATGGTCACCTGGTCCAATCACCGCTGAGTCAGGAATAATCCCCTACTAAAAACTCCTTCCACACATCCAAACCGGTATATAAAGGGGAATTCTTCCCCTAACACAATCAGCGTGTAGTCCAGTTGAGACTCGCATGTCCATTGATCCAATCTCCTCTGACTTGGCTGTACCATTACAAACATTCACTAACAAAGCTTTCACACATTCAACCCAAACCACGAAAACATTAATACAATACAAACCCCGCGGCTACGACATCTACACCCGTGCGATCCTGACAACTGGCCGGCCACAAATCGCCAGGTGGCACTGAACGGGTGGCCAACTTCTTTCGCACATCAATCAATCGGAGCACTATGGTTTCACACACATTTGACCCCACAATTGGTCGGCCACAAACCGTTAAGCGGGACGAACGGGCGATCACTAATTCTTCCTAACATCAATCAAATCGTTAACCGGTCAAGACTTTACACCATGGTCTGATTTGCTTTCTTAACCTTCTCCAGTATGTGCTGTTCAAAGGTTAGTCTCTCAACGAAGATGACTCTTAGAACCTTCTCTTGGCTGACCCTGCAATATGACCCTTTTTCTCTCTTCTTGAGTTTCCAAATAATATTATCTGTCTGGGGGTATTTTCTTTCTGCTTCAGATCGTCATAATTTTACACTTCTGAGGGTGGAACCTCAGAAGCCATACCTGGTTTCCCATTCTTGTAATGAGTTGAGGTCCTGTTGTAGCTGATCCTTCTGTGGAGCAATCTCCCGGGTTATTTTTTTGTCGTCTGCAACCAGATATATGTTGGATCTAACGCTGTCCGGGAGATCATTGATAAACAAAACAAACAGGACCGGCCCTGACACGCTTCCCTGTGGGATACCGCTCAACACCTCTATCCATCTTTAGAATGAACCAAACATTACCACTCGCTGTTTTCTGTTTGCCAGGAAGATCTTGATCCATTCCAGTACCTTCCATAGTTGGATATTTTGGTTAGAAGCCTTTGGTGTGCAACAGTGTCAAATGCCTTTTTAAAATGTATGTAGATTACATCTATACATCCACCCTCCTCTAGAATTTCAGTCTATTAATCAGTTACTCTTAGTAACTGTAGTACCGTCGATTTACCTCTTATAAACCTGAACGGTTTTGCTGAGAATAAATTATTCTCAAACGTATGTTGCATAACTTGGTCCCTTATAGCTGATTCTAGTAGCTTACACTGGTCTATAGTTGCTTGCAGTTTTGCAGTCATTTGGTAATATCCCATCTCTCTGATTTATTGAAAATGATAGACAGTGACTTACTCATCTCCTCTTGGAGTTCCTTCGGAATACGTGGATGCAGACAATCTGGTCCAGGGGCTTTGTCAAAAACAATTCTTTAGTTTCTTCAGGATCTACTTTTTTGACACCTTTATTTCAGTAAGTGGTTTCCTAATTATTATGTCTTCTAGTTCTGGTATTTCTGTAGTTGCCTCTCTGGTGAATAAAGATGAGAAGAAATCTGATAGTGTTTGAGTCTTGTCTACATCTTCTTTCACCAGTAATTTATACCCAATGAAGTTTTCATCTTTGACTTCACGTGTCTCCAGAATTTCTTAGCATTTGTCTTTGCATCCTTAGCTTTAGACTTCTTTGCATCTTTCTGCAGCTTCCTGGGCATAGCCCTTACTTTATTCCGCTGCTTTGTATACTCCTTGTATATGACCGGATCTCTCGTTTCCAGATATCTCTGCCACATCCGATGAATTTTTTCTTGCTTCTTCTGCTGTTAATTTGTCTATGTTAGTTCTCCGATGCTTATGGGCCGCTGCATATTTGTCAATCATTTTACTAGGCACACATTCCAATTCAGCACCCCTAAGCTTACTCAGCAGGTATTTCCATTGTGCCTCCACATTCTCAATTCCATCTAATTGTACCAACCACTCTTCCCCAAACATGTCCTGCATCTAACTTATTATAGTCACCTTTCTCATAAATAAAACGTCTGATCATTTACTGCCGTCTTGCAGTGTAGCAGCTGAAGTTAAAACTGAGTAAACTGTGGTCGCTTTTCCCTATTGGTGACAAATAATTAATGCTATCCACCATCCCCCTCCTCATTAGTAAGTACATGCAATAACGCCCACAGCCATCTCAAACAGAAATCCTTTAAACCATTATAGGTTATGATAATAAAATCACATTTGAACCCAGGGCGTACCATCTATGACATATTTGTGATGTTATAGTTCAACGTGCTTTCCGTGTACACAACACAATACTGTGGTGTAAACTATCAAGAATTCTGAAGGCCGACAACGGGCTTCATTCGATCTCATTTACAGCTGGTAATGGTTTTCTTTTAAAGGAGGCAATATATATGACAGGAAAAACTGAAAACACCTTCAGGTCAGGTAGAGCAGAAAATTTTGTCTTGGCCAGAAAGCATCACAATTAATGTAACGTGTGATATATTGTGCTAGTCTGAACAGCTTTAGGTCAAATTTGGACAGATTTTGGAAAGGGGAGCGCTATAGATTGCCATGATAAAATGAGATCTATGCACTCCAGAAATACAACCCAGAAGAACCGGAATACCATTACAGGCATTACCTTCTAATTTCGTATATGATGTATGCATCAAGGTATCAAATAAAAACTTAAAAGTTGCTTGTTTTAATCGCGAAAATGTCTCCGTTATAATTATCCTCCACAAATATTTAGTTAGATTACAGTTGTTATGATAACTAGAATATTTTTAAAAAGATTATTATCCAGAAAATATTATAATTAATAATAATTAGCTACGCTAAACGTGTGCTCTTTACAAATCATCCCAACCAGCACGAATGACGATATGAAACATGGTTGGGCTTGTAGAGCGATGGTGGCGCCTCCATTTGCCTGTAAAACAGGTCACTACTTTCAGGAGGGGCAGCCAATTTCCTGTTTTCTTTACAGCAGGCGAATCAAAAATTATGCTGGGTTTGTGGCAATTGTATACATATATACAATTCAATAGTCACTCTTACAGATATCCTGTGCGAAATCTGTGATGTTTTATTTATTCCTTAGAAACTGTTGACAGTTTTGGATAATCACATTCTCCATTTGTTTCTATAGTTCTGCACTCGTTTAACAGTAAGAGGTAGGCAATTTATCAATTTTGTGCGCGATAAAACGAGAACCAAGAACATGCTTTACAGACTAGATATAGAATATATAACTAATATCCTCCAAATTGGGTAATTTTGGCTCAGTGAAGGAATATATTGAACTTCACCGTCTTCAGCTTAGATTTCATTTTTTATGCTGCTGATCATAGTTTTTCAAAAGCAGTTTGCTGTTAGAATCTACATAATCATGATGATCATTCATGATCATATCAATAAATAATCAGCGTAGACTCGTCACTCTATACTCAGTACAAAACTATAATAATTAATAGTAGATCTATATTATAATGTATACTTGATGAGATAACTATACATATAATAATAATATGATATATATATATAATAATATAGGGTGCCTCGATGCCACCATGTCCATGGCCTAACTGGTAATGCGATTGACCGATCAAAACCCAACTGTAAAAAACACAAAATTGCCACTGCAGTGATCTAAAGTTAAGCAGGAAATTGCTTGCAGCATTTATTCAGCGATCAACTTAAAGAAACAGTTAACCCTCAAATAATACGACTGTGCAATGTTTATAAACTCCAAATCCCTGAATAATAAAGAACTCTACCTGATATAATAGATATAAGGAAATAATCCTAATTACTGGAGGGTACCTATTACAGCTTCATGAGATGACAGGAAGAAAAAGGTCATACTTTCAAATGGCACACAGATCACGTAACCACCTCAAAAATATAGCTGATATTGGCCCAGCTAATCCCTAGGTTGATTTTGACCGAAGTCTAATAGGGTAATATAATACAGTACCTATGCTAGCATTGGGTTAAAATTTAGTTTAGCCACTTTTGCCAAAATTCAGGTCACGACAACATATCAAATAAAGTACCGAAAGAAACAATTAATGACACTCTAGAACTTAATGAATTTCATTTTAAAGCCTGTTCTAAAGAAACCTAGCCTCAATTCAGAGGTCCTTAAAAACTACAGGCCAATCTCAAATCTTCAATTTCTATCCAAATTGATAGAATGAGCTGCTGTGTCCCAACTACCAAACATATGACAGTTAATAAGCTACACAAGCAACTACAATCAGCATACAGAGCATTCAGTAGTACAGAAACAGCTCTAATAAAGGTACAAAACAATATCCATATGATGATTGATGACAAGAAGGCTGTCATCTTGGTTCTTTTAGATATATCCGCTGCATTTGACACCGTCGACCACAATCTACTGCTGTCACGTATGATGACCCAGTTAGGCATTGGTGGAATTTTGTTTACATGGCTGAAGTCATATTTATCTGGTAGGAGTCAGAGTCAGCATAGGTGATGCATTTTCACTTGTTGCTATCCTACTATTTGCAGTCCCTCAGGGGTCAGTCCTAGGACCCATCGTTTTCACTAGCTATACACTTCTCATTGGAGACATCGCACTAACCCATCGTTTAAATGTCTATTACAATGCTGACAATACTCAGCTATACGTTGCTTTTGACCCTACTGACCATGAAGATACAACATCAATACTCACTCAGGTTGAAAACTGTATCAGTGATATAAGTATCTGGATGGCCGAAAACAAGCTAAAACCTAATGATGATAAGGCTGAGGTCCTCATATTGATATCCAAAATACACAGATCCATTCACTGTATATCACAGGTCATGGTTGGAGGAGCTTCCATTGCTCCGACACTAACAGTACACAATCTTGGAGCTATGTCTGACCAATCACTCACCATGGATGACCTTTTTAAGGACATTTGTAACACTGCTTATTTCCACCTCCACAATATTTCATCCATCCGAAATTGTCTTTCAAATGAGTCTGCCATCACACTTGTACATGCTTTTATCAGTAGCTGGTTGGATTAGTGCAATGCCTGCTAGTTGGCATAACAGAACCATCTCTAGCTAAGCTCCAGTGAGTATAAAATATGGCAGTTCGACTTGTAACTAAAATTAGAAAGAGAGAGCATATTACCACCATACTCAGAGCACTCCATTGGCTTCCAGTCAGACACAGGATCATATTTAAGGTTCTTCTAACATTTAAAGCCCTCAACAATTTGGCCCCGGCCTAGCTAATACTACTGTTGGACACATAAACCCCAATGCCAACTAAGATCATCTGACTCATCTCTGCTGACTGTTTCTTGTACTAGATTAAAAATGGCTGGTGACAGAGCATTTTCTCACTTTGCTCCACGGACGTGGAACGATCTGCCACTTCATATCAGGAGCACAGACAAATTAAATAACTTTAAATTTATGCTAAAGCTTCACTTGTTCACACAGGCATATGGCTGACTATAGGCATTATTGTTAACTTGTATATAATGTAAATATGTTTATTTCATATTGTTAAGCGCCCTTGAACTAAGCATTAGGATATGTGGTGCTATAATAAGTACTATGTTATTATATTATTATTACCCATATTATAAATCAATCATTAGCAACAGGAATCATACCACCAGAAATGAAATAGCTAAAGTCATTCCCATCCATAAATCATCTGATCCTTGTATTCTAAAAAATTATAGACCTGTTACTGTTAGCCTGTTACCTGATTTTTCCCCCAAATTACTTGAATAAATTGCATATGAAAAACTCATGAAATTCCTAATATCAAAAGATATCCTTTATAACTATAAACATCAATATAGATTCTGTCCCAAACATTCCACCACTGGCCCTATTTTTCATCTTCTAAATTATTGTGGAACCTCTATGTCCAAACCTGATCCATAATTCACACTAGTGGTGCTTTGTGATCTTTCAAGCGTGTTCAGTGTGATAAACCATGAAATATTACTTAAGAAAGTGAATAATTATGGCATTTGTGGCATAGCACATAATTGGTTTGAAAAGTATCTATCTGATTGACAACAATTTGTTGAGGAAAAGTATCTGACGGGGTACCCATCAGAATTGGAGTTCCACAAGGGTCTATTCTTGGCCTGTTGCTATATCTAATCTATGTCAATGAAGTAGACATTTCGTGCACGGGGAATATTTAACTTTTGCTGATGAGACAACATTGCATACATTAAATTCAAATCTCAGTTGATTATATGATAATGCTAATGTGCAAGTCAATGATTTAAATCATTGGTTCTGCTCTAATAAATTATTTCTAAATTCCAAGAAAACCAAATACATTTTATTGAGACCTAGTGTCCTACTCACAGGAGAGAAGACCTTTCACATTATTCAATTCAAATAGGCAATACTGAACTTGATAGAATTGGAAATAACTGCAACGAATAGTCAACCAAATTCTTGGGCATGCACATTGTTGCGCTAAAAAGGAAACTGACCATTGCACTAATTTATATTAAACAAGTCAAACATGTGCTGCCACCAGATAGCCTAAGGACGTTGTATTTTGCATTGATTCATCCACATCTATTCTATGGCATTACGGTGTGGGGTAATGCAGAACAAAATGTAATTAGATCAGTAACATTAGTACAGAAAAGGGCAATACGTGTTATTAACATTACAGTCATATAGGTCAAACATTTAAGAAATTCTAAAGCTGCATGACTTATTTGATTATCACTCTCTTCTCTTTGTATATGATTACCTGTCCATTAAACTCACAAGTTTGTTTAACTGGTGTTTTCCAACCAATAGTGACATGTCAAACTCGAGGGCCACCCAACTCCCAATTTTTTTTTACGTCTCACCTAATTACCTATTAAAATGTTTTCGATGTCAGCCTATTGGTTTCTTGCCTATTTCATTCATATCTGAAAAGTGTATCATCTTTCACTTCATCTCGTTACTTTGGAGGTTGCTCAGCCCATTTAGCCTACTTTGTGTACAAAAGTGGCTGTATTTGTTTAAAACATCTGGAGAGGAAGGTGTCATCCCATAGATAGAGATCCATATGTTTCCATTAACTTTGACTGCTAACTGAAAGAACACGGTGATAGCTATCACTGTTATCTGCCCACTAATCCTGACTGGTTTGCTTTAATATATTTTAGAATGTTTCACAAAGGAGGAGATGGTAAATCCCGTGGATTTGGCTTCTCTGGTTTTGCAATTGCACCACGGGGGACCGCTCCAGAGACCCACTTCGCACAGATCGGTTTGGGCATGAGTGCTGCAACGCGTGGCGGTCCACTACAGTATGGCAAGAAACGTGTCAAGAGTGAAGAGGAGTAGGTATTATGCGACACAGGGTGTGATATCTATGGTTCATGTTGTTATTCGGTGGTCATCAAGGAATTGTTTATTTTTCACACTCTCGCTCCATGTATGTGTGTGCATGTGCGTGTGTGACTCCAGTAGAATGGTCAGTAGCCAACAGGATTGAATCCCAGTCTGTTTAATATCCATATAATATTTCAATGTTCAGTTAAAGCTTCCTCAAAATGTTTTCATTTTCTAGTGACTAGACCCTGAACTATAGCATTGAGACCTTACTAACATTAAAACTGTGTATGAGAGAGGGAGAGAGAATCGTTCCTTCCCTGAATCATTTTGAATTAATGCCAGTTAGCTAGCTGTGGCATTACGTTTTCTGATTGTTGGCCTTTCAGATATTTTGATGATGATGAAGAATCGGCAGAACTCGAATATCAGCCAGCACCAGGTAGCCCATCTCTGGACAAAAACTTACCGGAAGAACATAATGAAAGCGAAGAAAGTGATGACCCTCTGGATTCATTCATGGCTAACATTGAGGTCAGATCCAGTCATAGTATCGCATTTACTGGCTTTAGTCAGCGTCTTAATTGGACTTTTACATTAGAGAATGTTTTAACCAATATCGTGGCAGCACATATCAAAATTAGTGGCCTGAAAATTTTAATTTAATTTGTAGAGAAATTAATTTCACAATTACGTACCATCATTACAATTGTTAGAATTCAGGGTGTTCTAATAGAACACTATGCAGTAAAACGTTCAGTTGTGGGTACCCGTGTTTGTGGAATCTATTTCTTTAGGCTGTTGTCCCTAGCCTGTATGTTCCAGATGTGACCTGCGCCAAATCTGAATAACCCGACAACGATAACAGTGGGAGAATTCAGGATGTAAAATTTTTTTACTGATAAAAACACAAAATTATCCCAGCCAAATGTGATGTTATAATATTTAATAAGGATAAGGTGACACTAGGATTTTAGATTCTGTGCCTTTTGTTGGGGTGATATTTTGGTTGCTGGTTGCGTTTGTTCTGGTGAAAGGAACCCAGAAGTTTCCTTGGCTTACAGCATTTGGTAATTAATTCAGGTACTAAATTAACACAAGCGTGATCAGGTGTTGTTATATACCATTAAATCACTACAGAAAGAAGTGAAACATCAAGAGAAACCAGCAGCTACAAAGGATGTAAAGACCAACAAAAAGTGAGTTTATAAATTATGTGACACTTGGTTTATGATATCCTTTACGTGGTTCAATTTTGTGCTTAATGTCATTGCCTTAGCTGTACTTTCTCAGCTTCTACCATAATATGTTCAAATAGTGATCCATATACTGCTGAGATAAAGTTAGGACTGAAAAAAGTGTGTCTTGAGTTAGCTACGCATAGTGATGTGACTCAAAATTGACAAATGAACTTCAATATACATTGTTTATATGTTGTCATATGTGTGTGTGTGTGCGCGTGTGTGTGCACTGGGCCTAGTATAGTTGTTTTTATGCACCATTTCAGAGGGGTACGTACTGATATAGAGAACGAAGATGTCCAGGAGTCATACTTCCGTTATATGGAAGAGAATCCAATGGCTGGAGTCATACTGGAGGAAGATGAACAACTTGAGTATGATGCTGATGGGAATGTCATACTGCCAAATAGAAAGGTTGACAAATGTTAATTCTACTAAAATAAGCTTGAAATAATTGTATGCATGTTTTTTAATACATCGGGTCCATACAGTAACAGAGCCTTGAAAAGCCTTGAATTTGATTGGACCAAATTCAAGGCCTTGAAATCAAATGTTTTTGTTGACGAATTGTCTTGATGAATAACAGCCATTGGCCAGTGGCAGCCTGGCATATCTTAGTGCTATGTCATTGTTGTGGTTAGGAAAGCCAATGCACAGAATATAACAGTCTTGAGTTTATTTTTTAAATAGTCTTGAATGTCCTTGAATTTCAAATGTCCAGATGTGTACAGACCCTGTATATATTTTATATATGTCTGTGTATGTATATATATATATATATATATATATATATAAAAGATTATTAGAGTGTATTCTCATCTAGTATGGATTTGTTATAGATTGTGATAGCATAAGCTTTCAACATTCATTTTCAACAATTTAATTATTTATTAATCATGCTTAATTATTTACATACCCTATATACTCGCAGTTAAGTCGATTTTGGGGGAGGAGATCGAAAAGGAAGCTCTCAGAAGCACCGACTTATACACGCGTTATATTTCCTACCAGCTGAAGGAACAATATTTTGGGCTATCCTTGACACACAACACTATAGGATTCAACCCAATAGAGCCAGAGTTGGAACAAAATCATTACATTGCTGCCTACTAATCCACTATTATTCTATAAGTAACAATTAATTTTCACCGAACTGTTATTTGAATTTCCCAAACATGCCAATCCTTAAGTTTAGGAAATCCTTATTTATATGTTTAAGACCTAAACATATACCGATCTTTATGTAACAATACTTGATAGTCACACAGTTACCTACCAGAACCTCCAGATGATTAGCAATACAATAGAAATCACTAGTCACATTGCAAACCTTGCTCACCAGTTGCCGTGACACAATGAATTAATAACGCTTGCCAATTGAAGTTATGGCTGCTGGTAATCTAAAGAAACCATTGATTCCTGTGGTCATCGGGTGAGTTAAAACTGCTTGGGAGCATATATCCTGAAGAAGTGGTGCAAGTCCTACTTAAAGTGTGGCATTTCTAACAAGATATATGGAACAAAAGATGATGCCCTGTATGATTCTTAGTGAAGGTTTTGCTGAAACTGAGGATGTGGCAGACAACGACGGCTATACTGATTATTACGATGATTCTCCTGCTACACATGAGATTCTGGACTACGGCTGGGCCGTTTTTTTTCGTGGATTACGAGAATGATTATGTTTTTTAGGGATTTTAATGTTGTTATTAGACAGAAAATTCTTTAAAAACTTTAAAAAGCCAATACTTCAGAAGTCGACTTCAACTTGTACAGTGAGCATATACCTGAGTAAAGAATTACAGGGTCAAAAATTTACTTCGACTTATCTGCCAGATTGACTAATACGCGAGTATGTACGGTAGTGATGAATTAAAATTATCATTCACCTTGTTTGATTTTAGGGGTTTCATTTAGTTGTTGTGAGAAATAAAATTAGTATTGGCTGTTGTTTCAATAACTGAACAATTTATGGATTACCAATAAAATTGCTAGATGTTCATAGGACACTATGAGTCATCCGTTACTGGAATGGGCTACTGACATATTTGTTGTACTCCATGCACAGATAATAGACCCCCTGCCACCTCTAGACCATTCAGAAATCGACTACGTCAAGTTTAACAAGAATTTCTACGAAGAACACGAAGATATCCGTAACCTGCTCTATCCACAGATACAGGATCTCAGGGAAAAACTTGGCATTCGGGTCAGTTCAGGTATTCATTGTTAAGCTAGATCCTCATAATGAGAGAAAAGTTTAGCATAGAGTCATCTTTTTTAGATATGTAGAACCAGTCTTTGTAGATTTTTGGTAAATATTGTATGAAAGATAATACATCCACAACAATCATTCGTGTGCTCTGCTTGTTTTGTTCATTTCAAACAATAATTTAGAAAGCGGATTATTGACATTGTGATGATTTAACTTTTGCATTTCCAAGCATGATATGTAACATTTATAAATAGAGAAATGTCTATGCTTCTTCCATTATATAGTTTTGAAAAGGAATGAGAAAAATGTATGGCTATTGATATTAATATTTTAAAAGATGTGCATTAGTCTCTATTTAAAACAATGAATAATTGATAGAGCAATATATAGCAGTTGATTTGGTGGTAACATTTGTACCGTTATAAATTTTTCCTGGCTTTTGTGGAAGTTCTAGGCCACGACGAAATACTTTTATAATTCTGATAAGACTACTTGTTTACTTGTAAATAGTACAAATTAATTCTAGGAAGCATAAAGGGTGAGATATGTGAAAGCTTCAAATGAAAGAGTGAAATTTGAAACTAGCCAGTGGCAGTGCTGAAAATCAAGTATAAGCTTAGTCATATAAGCTTAGTCATATTACTTACTTAAAGTGTTTTGTTTGCGCATTGGGTTTTTGCTGGAAACTACATAACACCGACCAGATATGAGTACATTATTCAAATATTCAGGGGGAGTTTATTTTATACAAATTGTCTGAAGACTATTAAATACTTACAAATGGATGAATTACTCGGGTGGAAGAGTTCATAATTGATCATTTTGAAATCAAAGAAGTTTAGCGAAAGATTAATCAAACCACTACTACAGCATTACATGTAAATAAAACGAATATGGGTGATATATTTTGAACATCATGTTATTCTGATACCATATTTTAGTGCCTTTGTTTTGTATCGTGACGATCGCAAACCTTTCGCTTGATCCAGGTTTCAGGAATCGATCCGCCTAAGCCTGTTACCAGTTTTGCGCATTTTGGATTTGATGAGAACCTCATGAAGGCGGTCAGAAAAGCTGGCTATGAAAAGCCAACACCAATACAAGCTCAGGTAATAAATATGGTTATGGAAACTTTGCCGTGAATGGCAAATATCTTGTTATTAATGAATACTTAATAGTATTCTTCAAGTGAAGTGTATGAAATTTGTTATTGTTATTATTATAATTATTATAAAAGAAAACAATTTCAATTAGGGCATACCAGTCGCACTGAGTGGAAGAGATATCATTGGTATAGCAAAAACTGGCAGTGGGAAAACAGCAGCATTTTTATGGCCCTTGTTTGTACACATAATGGATCAAGTAAGTATTTGGTCACTATTATTTCTTATTTTGATGGATAGCAGCCATCTAGCAGAAGTGTGCAGATAAATCTGTGTTGTCTTCGATCGTGTAGCAATCAATATTTGTATCTGTTATGTGTACGTCGGTGATGTGCACCTGTATAACAGTGTATGCATTGAACTGAATATGGAAAAGGAATAAATAATTTCATCAGTTAATTCTTGGTCGATTTAATTTAGAAACGGACTATTTTCAGAAAGAGCTAGAGCCAGGCGATGGCCCTATTGGCTTGATATGTGCACCAACGCGAGAACTTTCACAACAGGTAAGTTGTGTATAAAATGACCTAAAATTGATTTCAGCTGAAATTTTCAACTTCTACAAAAAACTGGTATGTTTTTTTATACAAATGTTCTTTAATGTGATCATTTCTGTGATGGCGAATGTCGGTGAAAGCATATAAATATAAAATAAACCTACCGAAATTAGATGATCTCATTTGTGAACTGGACTTGTGTAAAAATGGGAGTCGGTTAGCTTTGTGGGTTTTAAATTGAAAAAAATGTTATTCGCAATTTTCAGGGTTTTTACAGATATTTGAATTCGTGTTGGAATATGACCATCCCCGAGCCCAGTCATGAGACATTATCCTGTATATGAAATCAGTGTGTTGGTGGGTGTGCAACTTCTTCAACACAAACTATTTATTACCCAAGTGGACATTAATTTGTAGCGGGTTACATATTTGCAGCTGACTGAACTGAAGTATATGGATACTGAAATAAGTTGCCAAGAGACAGTTAATGGTGGTAGTGAAACTGAGATCTGAGACTAAAACCAGGCTGCTTGGACTGCAGTATAAGCTGTGCCTTGATTTACTGTTCCACTTTTGGATTAGCTTACAACTTGATGTGAATAGTTTACGCAAGTAATAAACCTGACTGAGTAAATGTGTGGATTGTTATATGATGGCAATGGTCATGTATGACAAATATTTGGTGGTTAGAAGACTGTGCAGCAAACCTCCATGTTTTGGGTTCAAATCCGGTTCATACCTGTGTTTGTGGGATTTGTTTAGCTAGGGTGTCGCCCCTCACCCATATATTGCGAGTGTGACCAGCATCAAGGTTAAATAACTCGACAACAACCTAGCAAAACATTGTACTGTTAAGATTTAAATCTGTTTTATTTTTATCAACATCATATGTGTTTTTGATCGACTGGATCAATTTGGAATATAAAATATTTGATTTCACTGTTCAGTAATTAATTAAGAACGCATTTCTTCAGGGTCTGTTTTTTTTAACTAACTGATTCCTGGGTTTATTAATTAGTTGGCCATGTCTTTTTAAAACTCCTGTATTTATACTTATGTTTGCTCTTTATTAATTAGTTAACAATAGGCATTATTGGAACAAAACAAATATTTTTGAGTCTCCACTCTGACCCCATATGATGATGCCTTGTTCTGACTTGTCCCCCTGTATATTGATCAAACCTGTTTTATCTGATTCCCTGTTCTGGTCATATTGATTGTCTTTTTCAGCCATTTGTCTTTAATTTACTTGGGCGTTCTAATGTTACAACGGTTAGAGCACTGCACTACAAACCTCCAGGTAGTGGATTCAGATCTGGCTCTTAATTGTTTGTTTTGGGGGAGTGGGGATTTGTTTCCTCTTGACGTATACTCATCGGCCACATATCCCAGGTGTGACTAGCACCAAATCTAAACATGTTGGCTCAATTCTGATTCACTTTTCTCCTCTCATTCAGATTTATCAAGAGGCAAAGAAGTTTGGGAAGATTTATAACATTAATGTTGTATGCGCATATGGTGGTGGTAATATGTGGGAACAGTGTAAAGCTTGTGAGGAAGGTGCAGAAATCATTGTCTGTACACCGGTGAGTGTTAGTCTGTTAGTCCTAATGTTTCTTTACTGGCACTGGCATTGTAGAGCCTTTATTGTGTCACTTTGTGGTAGTATTATTTGTATTGTGTCAGATGTTTTTTAATTCTTATTTTTTATATATCACAAAGACTATTTTTATGCAGTATTTGTTGCTGTTGTCAATAATATTACAACTCTTCTCGTTTCAAATATCCCCAGGGTCGACTTATTGATCTGGTGAAGAAAAAGGCTACCAAACTAAACCGAGTCACATATATGGTGTTTGATGAGGCTGACAGGATGTTTGATATGGGTTTTGGTGAGTATATTGAGTGCTCACATTACTTTTACAGATACATGCAGAGTGACTTTTCACTCTTGGTCTGTGAGAGATGACGACATGTGGCAGCCTGGTCAGGAATTACTTGGTTTCCAGTTTTATGTATCAGTATCATTTGTGGCTCAGGGTTCGCATGCATCCTGGAATTCCTGGAATATACTTGATTTTAATGCCACCCATGCAAAGTCCTGGAATAGTCCTTGCTTTTCAATACACCCCTGGAAAACCCCCTTGAAAAGTGAATTCACCATAAATATTTTGAAAACTGGAAACTTAGATCAAACAAGTAGCATGCATAGCTGTCAAGACAAGTGATTATACAGTGCAGGTATTCCAAACATTATGTCCCTCTTTCCCTGATTGGAAAATACTGGGCTACTGTTGGTGGCCACGAAAGAGGTTGTAAGATGTGCGAGTAGAAAATATGGACTGTCACTGCCAGCATTGCTCTGTGACATCTGCCTTTGCAATCCTGATGTGATTGATTGATTGATCATGATTGATGTTAGACAGCGTATCCATTTCAGTATTTTATTAATAACTTATAAATCTATTAATGATATGGTGGCAGAATATCTGTGTCAACTGGTGTCCATTAAAAAGTCATCCCGTAAACTCAGGTCATTCAGTCAGATAATATTGCAGGTGCCAGTGTCTCAGCTAAAATCATATGGTGATTGTACATTTAGTGTTGCAGCCCCCACTTTGTGGAATAGGTTGCCAGCAGATATTAGAAATGCGTTGTCTTTTGAAAATTTTAAGTCTGTTCTGAAAACACACCTGTTCAAGATCACTTTCACAGGTAAATAATTGTTATCTTTTAAATCACTTAAAGGGTTTTTACAGACGATTATTTGGGGTATTATTATAATACATATTATTTGTATTACATATTATTTAAGGGTTTTTTATTAAATATACATTATTATTATTATTATGTTTTGTGACCACTTTTGTGCACATGGTAGGCTGAATGGGCCGAGCAACCTCCAAAGGCAATGAAGCAAAGTCAAAGCTGAAACACCCTTCAGCTATGCCCATACCGAGATTCAAACTCAGGTGGTTGTGATCTGTGGTCCAACATGCTCCAACTAGACCACGGAGGCACCCTCGTGCATTCTTGATGTGATGCTCTTCATATATTTATTGTATTAATATCATCATGATCAAATCTGGATAATATGACAATATTTACAAGGCCATGCAGTGATGTACGGTCACGTTGTGTTTTTGTGGGGTCAGTTTCTAAAATCCTCAACAAGATATGCCTTGTCACTAAGACGTCAAATTAGTACATCTGTGATTAATCCTGGATACTACACTAATGAGGATTTTTTTAAACTTTTCACATGAAAGACACTCGTACGTGTGTGCACGCACATACACACAAACTATGTTTAGTTATCTTGTACTGTTGTTATAGCCAGGCAGGGGTTTGCCCCTTTCCTGCAGATAAAAGCCAAGAGTTAGCAGACTTAAAAAATCAAACTTGATGAAAAAGTTCAATCATTAAAAGATTAATGTATATAAATCGTGACTTCATTGGACTTCATTATAACGTATATATATATCCTTTCCATTGAGCATGTTTAATGAAAGTGGCTGAAACCATTTGTACTTTGGTTATCCGAGCTAAAATGTTTATTTGGTAAAATAATCGCGTTTGTTTTGGCTTTCAGAGCCTCAAGTGAGATCTATAGCTAATCATGTTCGTCCAGATAGACAGGGTAGGTGCTTTTACAATATTATGCATTATTTGTTTGGTATACAAATTAGTAAGGTATTAGATATTGTATATTTCATACAGCTTTGTTAGAATTAACATCCACACACCTATCATGTTGAATATGGATGTCGACAAAAATATGATGTTTCTGATTCTATGTGCCATGATGTAGAGAAATGATCGTCATGTTTTTGTCATTAACTAGTTAGTTTATGATGATAGTTAACAATAATTTGTTGCTTGTGCCATATATTGAGTGCCATATTTCAAGATTCAATTTTTTTATTGATATAAACAAAGATAACATCAATTATTATAGAGTTGGTTTTGTTTGGTTTATACATTTGATGCTAACCATCTTGATTTCCATAAAAGTAACAGTTAATGATTAGATAAACTGACATAATAATAATAGCATTTTTATAGTGCCTTATTCAACTGAAATTGCTCTAACTCTAAGGTGGTCAACATTTAAAACACAATTAAAACATATTCTGAGCACATATAGATCAAATACATTTCAGACATAATAAACTGGTTTAATATTATAAAGAAACCAATTTAAATAAATGGGTTTTAAGAATGTTACAAAATATGTCTTTACTTGCTGAGAGTTTAATGTAGTTTGGCAACTCATTCCACAGCCTGGGAACTTATATTCTCAGAAGGATCTCTCTCCATACAAGCCCATAAATCAATTTAAATATGATTTCATTTAATAATGAGAGTTCTTCTCTTGGAGCTCTGTAATTAGCAATCATACAATCTATACAACACATTGGTGCAAGAATTGTGCTTATGTCTTATCTGTGGGTAGAGGAGTTATGCCATTGTTATTTCTGGCCCTATCTTTCAATGCCATATTTCATTTATTCATGTGAAGGTCGATTTTATACCAAATATGTCTACCAAAGCTATCATATATATATATATATATATATATATTCAAGTTATATTAAAATTATTATAAATGCGTGAATTATTATGACGACGTTCGGAAAAGCCTTATCTTAACCTGCCTAGTGAAGATCAGCATCCCATATCACCAAAGTAGATCATGACACCAATCGTAAATACAACAACCTGCAACAAGTATTTTAAGGCAAGTTGTCATAATAGTATTTAATAGTAAGTTGTGTATCTGCATATTAACTAACAAAATGAATCAATGCAAACATAGATAAACTGAACTCAAGCAAACTAACTTCAAACAACACAAATGCACATCAAACACTGTAAAATCCCAGCAATAAAATAACACAAAGTGCATAAAATTATGAAAACACATATAATAAATAATATAAAAATACAAAACATGCTACTACAATGTAGGAACCAACATAAAACTTAATAGACAAACATATCATCAAACAATGCAACAGTGTTATCTCTAGATCATGAGATTCATAGTCTTTGATATGTATCAATTTTATTCCAAAACTTAAAAATCAGATTATAATTATTGAAATAGGTGCCATTACTAGTATTAGTGAGATACATGTAATGACGTGTGGATTTTATTTATTTTGTAAAAAAAATCTATATTTTCTAACCACAATCCACTATTATAAAGGGCTAATGTTAAGTGATATATATATATATATATATATATATATATATATACAACATATTAAACAATGATTGATTTTATGCTTAATCAATCTATCTACATGTGCATATGACCATACTACAATACACAGGATTATGTGAGTGGCCGATAATATAGGATTTTCACAACACTGCTATTTTTCTGCAAAACGATTATTTCAAAACAAGGGATGCGCACAAAAGTGCAGGGCAATAATTGCTTCATTTGGCAATATATGTATTTAAAAGTGATTAAAGTATCAACTTGTAACTTTTTCAAGCTTTCTCGAATGGTCAGTTTCTATATTTTAGGTAATATATCAAATAGATTATCATTTGCCAATTGCATACCCTAAATGTCAAAATATCAAACAAAATATACACCTGTATAATCAGTGAGACTTAAAAAAATTTTTTTAGCCTTTGTGGGATTTTTTTCATTTGGCAGTTGTGGCACTGGAGGTTGTGAATAATTTTTTTTACATTATTTAAATAAAAAAATATGATTTTTTTAATCTTTTAAGTCATGATTTTTCCCCAACTTGGTGGTCAGGTGAGAGCATTGGTTTATTTTATATGGAATCGCCCATATATATATATATATATATTTATATCAATATTTCAGCATTACTATTCAGTGCAACATTCAAGAAACGCATTGAACGCCTAGCAAGGGATATCTTGAGAGATCCAATCCGTGTACTCCAAGGAGATATTGGGGAAGCTAATGAGGACGTGACACAAGTAGTCTATGTAATGCCTCCGGGTCCTGCCAAATGGAAATGGTTGATGTCACATCTGGTTGAGTTCACGACAGGTAGATGGCCAAATACATCTGTAGCCATTCTTGTACAAACTATCTTTCATTTCTTTGAGCATGGTTCTTCAGTGTAAAGCATATCAGAATGCTATATAAATTATTACAGTTACTTTTGTTGGCCTGGCCATTTTAGTGTTTTTATGGTGGTAAGAATAAAGACTTTTTAAATGAACAACGTCTGGAATTAGTTTAACATACCTTGTCTGTGTTCTCCGTTTTGCAGTTGGTACAGTTTTAATATTTGTCACGAAAAAAGCTAATAGTGAAGAGCTTGCATCAAATGTAACGGCAAGGGATTTCAAAGGTTGGTAATGGTTAAGGAATATTGTGTGCTCATTCATGTGTGATATTGTTTGTGTGTACAACCTTATTTATGCGATTATTATAAATATTAGACAAATAACGATCCTTAGGCACAGGTCTTCATTGACTTTTGTACAATACCACAAATAATACTCTTGTTGATGTATCTGTAATTATGTATTTATTGTTCTAGTTATGTATCATTTGAAATAAAATTATTTGCTTACTTAATCTGAAAAGAATATTAGACTTAATGTGTTTGTCTACAAACTGTGGTAAACATTATGTGAATGATACACTAAGCAATTAAGTGTATTTATTTGACCAGACTAGTGCTGAGAACACTTGTGATTAATAATAAAAGAAATAAGATTGTGGTTTGTTGACTGGTTGGTGAATATAAGAGAGAATGAAAATTAAACAGATATGTTAATATGTGTCTTTTTTACTCACAGGATCATTTTGTTATTTGAGTAAACTGAACTGATGCACCACCAATTTTGCCTCTCATCTAAATTCACTGTTTTGTTCTGTAGGCCATAGATGGAACATCCTCAACTGTCATCATCTACATTTGAGGTCGTCGATATTATGTTGGTGATAATAATGCTGTTTTGTAATAATCAACAACATTCTATTTGAATCTCTTTCAGTTGGTCTGATGCATGGTGACATGAGTCAGACTGAAAGAAACGAAGTAATACAAGCATTCAAGAAGAAGGAGATGCCTATTCTGATTGCAACAGATGTTGCTGGTGAGTAAGTGCTTCAAGTGAGCATTATCCAGGAAATTGAAATTGTGTCATGATGTTTACATCAGTTTGACAGAATCTTTCTGATTGAGTGCTATCTTAGCCTAGAAAATTGTTCCAACTTTAATCTATTAACAATGGCCCATAAAGTCGCATGAATATTGAAGTAAGACAAGCAGTTCATCGTCATTATCATCAAATGTGCGTAGACAATTAGAGTGTGATTTTTTTTGGAGTTCGTAGAAATCCCTGAAAATGGTTGGCATTTATTCTGGCATAAATTCCTTGGAAAACTGTTGAAATTTATGATCGTTCATGGTAAACTGTAGAAATTGTTTTGCTGCTGTAACTCTTCACCTTAATTCAACCATCTCTCTTTTAATCCAGTATGTCCTTTGCCCTGACACTCACTTAATAAATGGTTAACAAAACAGTTTCTTGGCACTGTCCTGATCCTTTGATATAATTACTGTATATACTCGTATGTAAGTCACTCTTTTTATACTCCAAAATCGACGTTAAAATCGAGTGCATCTTATACATGGGTCAGACTAAAAGGGAAGATAATATTTGGCCTAATTTAGGCGGAAATATAATAATATTGTTTTTCAACCTTAATAATCAATATATGAACTGTTGTCTTTCAAAGCCAAACTTAATCGTGATAACCGCCATGATTATTTAATCCGATGCTCTAATTAGTGACGAAGGACACTGAATGGCCTAAATTGTGCCAATGTGTCATTAAACATCATTCATCATCTAATTAGTGACGTGATTACAAACTGTGACAAAGTCAAAGATGTGTTGTTACTATTGAAATGTATGACTATGAGCATGTGTAATTGAAGGGAATGGTAAATGAGGCCATGTAAAGAATCACCATAGAAGCCACATCAAAAGAAAATGATTACAGCAAACACTCTGTTAATTCCTTCCAAAGTTGACACATGGGAACTACTTAGAAACTACTTCAAACAGCATTATCGAAACTAACACACAACAGCAGACAACCTGAAGCAGCACTCATTACCTATTGTCACACAGTGGATGAAAAACGGTCTTGGATTAAATCAACCCTGCCATCTTTACCAAGTCGTTCAAGGAGTGCTCTGTCAGCAATGATTTAGATGGCACAGAAGATGATGTATTGTGTGCTGAACAGCATGACAAATCTGACACCGACTCTGACATGTATGATGACCCACAAACAGATACAACAGATGTTCTGTAAAGAGAGTGGTGTTGATGAATTTGGGGATTTTGAATCAATACTGCTGATTTTAGTGCATCTTTTATGTGAGTTCGACTCCAGGGGGGTTTATTAGTCCTAGAAACAAGTGTGTCTTATACGCGAGTGTGTACGGTACACAGGGATGTCAACAAGGTTGCTCTTTGAGCTCAGTACAATCTAGCAATCATCTATTAGTACATGCTTTATCTAAATGTTCTAATAGCAGTAATAGTACTCAGATCTGTGATTTTGTTATCTTGTGCACTACCTTCATAAATAATATTATGTGGTATGTTAGCTGAGTAGAACATGTCACGTAAAAAGTGTTATTAAAAATAGATTCTGGTTATTTCATTGATCTAAAGGTCAGCAATAATTAATGCTTTTAGATAGTTATCATGTTGCTAGCAGCATTCTGAACCTAGATCAATGAATGTATTTTCCTAGTTTTTACACGGACACAATCTAACAGTCGGATATTCTACTTTCAGCACGTGGTTTGGATATCCCACACATCAGAACAGTAGTTAACTATGACATTGCACGTGACATAGATACACATACACATAGGATTGGCAGAACAGGACGTGCAGGTATTTGAGCATTTTTTGACTTTTTCACATTCTGCAGTCATATTCAAATTTATTTCAGGTTTTTGTTCTTTACAGGGTTATGAATTAAGCAAATGCATTGCTCAGTTAAATACCAATTTGTCTCACCCATACTATCCATTCTGACTTAGCTGAATTAATTAAGTGCTACACAAATATTGACCTGTGTCATGGATCACGTAAAACATTTTGTAAATATTGCTTTGTTCAGCATTTCAGTGATTTAAAAACTGAAAATTTTGTGGACCATGTCGAGATTCTAATTGACAAAACAATGTTTCAGGTACAAAGGGCACAGCTTATACATTAATTTCAACAAAGGAGAAGGATTTTGCTGGCCATCTTGTTAGAAACCTGGAGGGTGCCAACCAACATGTACCACAAGAACTGATGGATTTGGCAATGCAGGTAAATGTCTCTTAATAGTAATCTGTTCTCCTTCTGTCATCCACTACCCTATGGTCTCTCTCTCTCTCTCTCTCTCTCTCTGTGTGTGTGTGTACACAGATCCACCATTAGTATCTCTCAGTTTGGGTGTGGGGGTGTACTGTTAATGGAATATGATGAGGCGTTCTGTAGTGGAGAAAAATAACTCGTTTCATAATTGGTGATACACTTGTATTTGCCTGCTTCTCTTAGAATCCATGGTTCAAGAAGTCAAGATTCAAACAACAAAAGGCGAAGAAGCTGAACACAGACAGTCTCGGGTTCAGGGAACGACCTGGTTTAGGAGCCGGTTCAGTATGTGTCCATTCAGTGTATATTGGCTTTAATGGTTTGTGCCCTAATTGCAAGCAGCACTAATTTTTGAGAACACACCACGAGTTTAAAGCTGCCAAAATTAATTGTTTTAAATGGTTAATGTCTATTCATGTCATCGTCCTCACTTATATGTGAATAACCGTTGAGTCATCTTCATATTTTCTCACCATCCAGGATGGTAACAAGGAGAAGAAGCCAAAAGGTTTTGCCACATGGGAGCCACCAAAAGCCAGTGGACCACAGAGTGACAGAGTCTCTGCCCTGAAGGCAGCATTTTCTGTATGTTATTACCGACTGTTGTATTAGAGCAGTAAATGACCATCAGATTGTTTATTTATTTGATGATTTTTACCCGTTGTTCACTAATATTATATTATTATTTATATTATTATTATTGCTGATTCAGAATACATGTGTATAGCTTCGATGTACTTAATTCCTATGCTGTGTTTTGAGTAAAGTCTCTGCAATAGATCTTGGATATTTTCATAAGTCTCACATTTATCAATTGCTTTGTAACGCTTACAAATAATTGACTTAATATACAAAAAAATGTGTAAGATGTGGATTTTATTCACACACACACACCCACACACACCCACAAATATGTACACTATACATACAGTTATGCTTTTCAGGGCTAGAATTTTGGGGGAATTTATGATAATCAGCATTTAAGATAAAGATTAATGTTGCGCTATTATTTGTGTTAAAATAATTAAAAATACTTGGTCCAGTGTGTTCTAAAGAAATTGTTGCTTCACTATTTAATTGATGATAATTAATTTAACTGACATTGTACACTTCTGATGCATTTCAGTCACAGTTCCAACACAGTTTTGTCACAGCAAGTGCCGAAACAGCATGGAAAGGTTCGACCGGCATAAATGAATACACAAACCCTGAGGTGGAGAAGCCCGACTATGGCAGTGGCAGTATTCAACACGCAAGTGTCATAAATAGTGGCATAATGCAAGAGAAAGTGGCTTCCGGTGGGGGTGGTGTAGGCGGCATGCCAGCTGGCCCACCGATGCATAATGTGCCCCCTCCCGGTTATAACGAGGAAGCCGGAACATTCAACGATGATCAAACGCCAAAGAAGCGGAAGCGAAGAAGTCGGTGGGATAATTCTGACTGATCGGCTGGCCAAAACCTTTTTTTTTTACATTTCCTTATGCCGTATACACACTATCAGTTTTGTGTTTTACTGTGTTTTGGTCTTGATATTTCATCAGGATCTTACACGATTGGATCCATGTTTTTGTTGTAAATCTAATTCTAAAACATCCGTATTTGTTTTTGGTTCTCACAGTATCGTCAGTAAGTCTTGTATTTGTTGCAGGTGTTATGCAGCCCCTTAATAAAATTTTTTAAATATATGTCGGTATTATTATGAAATGGCTAAGTTCACGTTTAAGGATGGGAAAGATTGCTAGGCATATCAGCACGTTGTTTATATGGTCCTGTTTTTCTTGGTGGCAGCATTTACAGACTTTCAGTTCTTTTCATCGGCTTCATTGAAGCAGTCGCAGATTTGCCAATTTTCAGCTCTCTGGTTTGTAATTATTGGTTATCTGCTTTGAAAATTGTACAGTCAATATGTGCACTGAAATATGTGCATTGAAAGTAACAAAGTTTCATGATATCTGATGAAGGATGTACTCCTGGATCTCATTGTTAAGACATATGTAGCCTCTCTGCATGGATTTGTTCTCGTGTCATATGGAGCAAGACCCTTCCCCGTTAGCACCTACTTTAAATTAATGGCCACCAAAACATGGTGCTTCTCATTTCACGTTATGATGGAAATCAAGCTGTCTCGAAGGAACACCTAAGATGATCCCATAAACGGTGTTTTTAGAAATTAGATTGTTATGGGTCCAGGTCACAGTGACTGCGACCATCAGTGACTTCAGTTGCTACAGCTACATTGTTACTGTCTATTAGAGGCTGATCTTAAAACGTGGGCTTTGTTTGTCTGAAGAATGTTGAAGCGAACTAAATAAAGTTAATGTAAATAGAATAGACTCCTGTGTGTTGGTGTATATGCGTGCGTACGTGCGTGTGTGTGTGTTACTAAAAAGTAAATTAAAGATGAGGGTTTTATTAAGAAAGCATTTAAGTCAGTGGTTAATCTTGTTGCAGGTTCTTACGAATTATGTAAGCAATTAAAATAGTATTTAACTGAAATAATTCAAATTAGCATATTGAGATTCTGCTTAACTGAACTGTAATTATTCTACAGGTTTTTTTTGTTATTGTTCTTTGTTTATTAAACGGTTTCTATCTGTAATGGGGTTTTCTTTTTTACATCCCTTTGAACATGTTTTACGCGATTGCTTTAATGATGATGATGATGTTTGATGTTTTACGGCCACTTTTGTGCACAAGGTAGGCTAAATGGGCCGAGCGACCTCCAAAGGTAATGAAGCGAAATCAAAGATGAAACAACCTTCAGATATGCCCACGCCGAGATTCGAACACGGGTGGTAATGATATGTGATCCAACGCGCTACCGCTAGACCACGGAGGCGCCCTCCGCGATTGCTTTAAGTTGTGCTGCATGTCGGTGAATAGTCTCAATGGGATTTTGCTCTCCACAAGACATAACATTTAATGTAGAGTTTGGTATATACAAAAGTACTAATCGTTTGCCGGGAAATTGGATGTTTGGATAAATTCTAGATCGTGTTTATTAATGAGATGAGACTGGGCCTAAGTGTGTGTAATGGTATATGTTTGAAAGAAAACGGTACTTAGGTATATAAATGACAGACTTCCTATTCGATCTAGTTTGGTTTGTGCGCTTTTGACTTTTTGTAAATTAATAACCTTTATCTTGCAATGGCATTAAATTACTTGAATTAGAGATAACGAACTGATCTGTAACGAACTAAAATAAAAATAGACCTATAGATAGTGATTTATTTTCCTGATTCGTTCCCGACATGTCATTATTTATCGGTAGCCACGATACCGTGGACAGATTGGCGATGTTATATGCGGCTCGGTGTATTATCGCCCACAAAAACAAAGATGGAGTCGGGCAGTGATGAGAACTTTATGGACTTCAACGAGTTAGTGGAATGTCCGAGAGCGGTGGCCATCTCGAGACCGATGCTGAACAACGAACGACAAACGGTTTACGAGGATTCGGCCCGAGACGCGCACGTGCTTAGCGAAATGCACCGCTTTTACCAAGACAAGAGGCTGTGTGACATTATATTGGTGGTAGAATCGGCAAGGTTCAGGTGTCATAGACTCGTATTGGCTGCAAGTTCGTTATACTTTGAGCGTATGTTTTCCAATGACATGAGTGAATCTAGAGCATCTGAAATAACGTTAAAGGTGGTGACTGCCTGTGCCGTTAAAAATCTCTTAGAATACGCCTATACCTCAAAGCTGTCTGTCACCCAGGATACAGCACTAGAAGTGTTCGAAGCAGCCGACATGCTGCAGTTTCCCTCAGCGAGGATGTTCTGCCAGGACTTCTTAATGGATGAGATCGATGAGAAGAACTGCCTTTCGTTTTTGCTATATGCCGACGCATTTTCATGTGAATCAATGTATGAAAAAGCTAAATTAATGGCAGCTAAACATTTCCAGTCAGTCTGTGTGTCACAGGAATTCAATGAACTACCATTCAGGCATCTGGTGTCTCTGCTAGCTGAAGACGGTATTGAAATGGAATATGAGGAGCATGTATATGAAGCAATGAAAAGGTGGCTCCTACACGATGAGAAGACGAGACAACAGCATCTTGCTGATCTCTTTAAGTGCATTAGGTTAAACTTTGTGTCCCGTTGGTTCCTGATTGAGGTGATAAGCAAAGACAAGTTGATCAAAGAAAATGAAGCATGTTCTCAGATCATGCAGAATGCCAAAGATCAGCTGCTAGCTCAGGGTCACACATATGAGATACCTTGGCAGATGCCACCATCTAGGAAATGCACAGGGCTGACACAGAAGATTGTATATATTAACACCTACCATCCAAATCCAGCTGAATCGAATGTCTTCTTGTTTGATCTGGTGAATAAATCATGGAGTTGTACCAGTAAGCCATGTCCACTGGCTTCAGATTTCTCGACATGTGAGTCCATAGATGACATTCTGCTGGTGATTGGTGGATGGACACCACAAGCAGGCACAAAATCTCTCAATCAGAGAGGTGCAGTAAATATTATACACGAGTTTCGAGTCATGTCGATATTTCCCACACTGTGGTATGTTGGAGCACACTCCATGGGTATATCACGCTATCTGCATTCCACCATCAGCATTGGCAAGCAGATCTATTTGCTTGGTGGCTATGACGAAACGCAGAGTCTCCAAGCATCAGTGTTTGTCACTGACTCGGAGTGCTTCTACAAGTTTGACGTCTGTCCAAGAATGCTGTATCCAGTGTGCAGACCAGCTTTGGCCACCTGGGGTAGCTTCATCTACGTCTTTGGTGGGTTTGGGGAGAGTGGCATCCCACGGCAGTTCATCCAGCGCTATGACATTACCAATCAGAAGTGGTCGGAGATCATCCCCGGAATAGAAGGTGTCTATGTTTCTTGTCAATATGCCACCACCATAGACGACCTGATATATGTGTGTTGTGGGGAGCTGGCTAGTTACCATGGGAGTGAAGATATAATGGTTGGACATCTTATTCCACACAAGTGCCTCGACTGCATCTTATGTTTCAACCCACTGACAAATAATTGGAAGACACAGTTCCAATTTCCAGTGTCGCGAACTGGCCGCTTTTCCATTACCTGCTTTGGCAATAAGATCTACATCACTGGAGGTGAAAGCAATGGTGTGCCACACAATACTGTTGAAGTTTATGATCCAGAAACTAATTTGCTGGAAGTTGTTGGAAATACAAGAGAAGGTGAAGGGGCCCTGAGCCTTTGTACAACAATGACAGTAATGCACGAGAACTTTGGGATGTGACTGATCTGATTTTCACTTTGCTGGCTAGGGTGGAAACATTTCTTCTAACATCAAATTGTCGCATATTCTTTGAGTCTGTGTGGTCAAAGCATTTTTTAAATCTCTAAAACAGTTTTCACGATTCTTAGCTGTTCTTTGTATATCTGAAGCTTGTCATCTTATTTCATGTATTACCTTGTAGCTCTTAAACAAATCACAATTATTCTAAATTACAGGTTTTAAAGAAACATGGCATAATTGCATTTACCAACATTAAATTGGTCTAGGATTGTGTGTGTGTGTGTGTGTGAGGAAGTGGAATCTTGCTTATTAAATCCAATGTTTAGTGTTTTTGTAAGAGATGCTACAAGTAGAGTATATTTTGTTTCTGACATCTTTAGCATGATCAAACCCATAAAGCTTTATGACTGAAGTGTTTCCTGTACACAGTACATTCTGTTAGAAGTGATTTTCACTAAACTTTGACCAGGATGAATGTTTTCTATTTTAGCGATATGAATACCAAAGGATATACGCTAGCAGCATGCTATTGGTGTTAAATAACTCGTCGGTGACTTAGTCATTCGTCGTCAGATATGTAGGAAATATGATGTATTTTTGCCCACTAATAACACGGTGGCAGGCCACATCCAGATATTTTCATTAAACTGTGAAAATATTTTTTATACACATCCAGTAGCTAGAAATATCAATAGAGATTATGATATATTGAGTTTATGGAACATAGTTAACCAATGTTTGACTGTTTGTCATGATTCTTCTAATATTTCTTGTATTGCATTCGGTGCTTTCTCTGGCATATCTGCATTTAAACTGTGAAGCTTTTTGACATCTTTTTTGTTTGTTGCCAGGGTAGAATCTGTTGCTGTACATGTTATTCTGTTGTTGTGCTATTATCCGGTCTTCGTGATTGTTACGTTTACAATGTGGCATGGTCCACATAGGCAAGCAAGTATTCAGGGCACTGTCAATATTTGTCTAAATATATCCGTTTCATTTCAGCTTGGTGCTTTCTTGTTCACAATTGTTTGTTATGATATCTAAGGATACCTACCTGATGCTCTGAAGGTGTTGTTACTGTTTTGAGAATGACGACTAATTTGTTTTCCTACATTATCCAGGTAATAATAGTATCCCAGTTGCTGTTCACTTTTTTTGCGATGTACAAAGAATGCTTTCCGATCTTTCTCCGTCTTCATTCTCTGGGATGATGTCAGAACTGAACATCTGTCTGCAGGGAACTGAACTGGTTTAATGGTAACAACAATGAGCTGAATGGTAGTCATTATTGTGATCTAGTAATAGACAACCAACTGATCTTTAATTTAATGTTCCCTCAAAGATATTAATACAAAACTGTTGAATATTGAATAGACACAATATTGGGGAGAGAAAACCTTGTCAGCTGTTTGACTGGACAAAAATACTTGCCCTATGTTAGGATCACAGCTGGAGATTAAAATCTTAACAAACATACACACACACAACAAAAAACGAGTAATCCTATGGCTTAATTCATTTGAGCTTGGAGCCAATATTATTAAGGGTATAGTTTTAGTCAGTTTTTTTCTTCTCTTGTCTGTTATTCACATTTAGTAATAATTATTTCTTAAAGCAATCTTGTAGCCAATCTTCCAATGTTTATTTCCCAAGTCAATAACATTGAATTTTTCTTGCATATCAACACTTTTCTTGCCTTTATATAATTTTGTACAACTTAGCTTATATTTTACATAAACCAATGCTATATTGTTATCAAACAGTGTGGACCAACAACAGATAGTACTGTATTTTTCTATTTTATTCTAGATGTTGGTCATTATTTTTACACTGTTTTGGGTGCCACAGTTGTGGCTTTCGCTGTGAAGGCTCTGTGAGTCAATTAAGTGGAAGCCTTCTTGGCTAAATGTTAATACAAGCTGATATTTTAAACTGTGTCTTTTCAAACAGAAGGTCGGAGATTCTTTGTTTAACAAAGGAAACTCCCAACTTATCACTCATCACAGTCATCTTGAATCATGTCAGATAAATAAATATGTCACTGACTTAAATGGTTTGCACCGGCACCAACGTATACCACCTTGTAAACCAACGTGTATGCATGCACACCCCCAGACAACTGGACACACGTTTGGTGCATTCATGAGTGCAAGTTTGTATGCTACTTTAAGTATTCTTTGGTACGAATTCACATAAATTTTTGGAACTAGCTTCATAAGCTTGCTAATATATATATATATATAATATATATATAGTTGTTATCTGAAGAAAAACAAACTGTAACAGGTAACAATATTGTAGTTGAACATTCAGGGCATTATTACTATCGGATAGCGTTCCAGTGTTATCTGTGTGCATTTAATCGGAACAATTGATGCTGTAAATACCATGTTTATTATATTTAGCTAAAGCTGTGTATGTTAAAACGTACCCGATCTGTTGTCATACAAGTGTATTAATTGTACTACTGCAGCATAGTAATATTCATATTTTTGCATTTTGTAAACTAAACATGATCTTCTCAGTTTCATTTGTATTCAGACAATTGCCATCTAAATAAATGGATAAGTTGTTTAATGTGTTTTACATGTGATTCCCATCAAGGTTACATATGTGCGTGTATGCATATGAGTGTCTGTGTGTGTTTGTGTAGATAAAAAAGGATTCCCCATTATTTAGAGTGGCTACCACGGTTCGGGTAATTACAGGACCATGGTAATCAATTATGATTACAATTACTTGAGAATACTACGATTACATTAATTCTGAATGTACCGGTAATTGATTAAGATTGCGATTACGTTGTAAAGCAATCACGAATACAACGTATATCACACAAACATGGATGTGATTCTACATCAGTATTCACTCAGTATAATACCGATATAACAACTAAATAAAAATAGATTTCTAGAAGTAGATTTATTGATCTGGTGATGTAATATGTATGATCACATGAAATTGAAAATGTTTATAAACACATTAATCTGAACGATGGTTTGTAGATTTGATGTTGTCTTACCATTTTGCGGAAATAAGCCTGCTACAATGTTTACATGTTGCTTTGTAAGAACCAGATGCGTTTCCTGGCATTTTCTTGAAATGAAATTGTACAAGAGACTACGATGCCATAGTATGGCATTAATTTGTTTGACTATTTCTGAGATCAGTATTCACTGTTGACCAAAGGAGCAAGTAGTGGATTTGTCATGAATGCACAGATATGTTTAGAGATAACTGAGATTAGTGCAAACAATATCAATGGAATATTAACCCAAGGTTACCCCCAAGTTAATCCCTCGTGTCATCTGGTCAGCTAGATCAATTAGCAGTGAAACATTTGGTAGTGCCTTTATTCCATTCACTAAATCATTTATTGCAATCCCATCATACAACCAGGTGATCATACAACCAGGTGATTTATAATAATAATAATAATAATGTATATTTAATAAAGTGCCCTTACTGGCAGGAGCCTTTCAAAGGCTCATTACAAATAATATGTAATATAATAATACTCCAAATAATGTGTCTCTATAACCTATAAGAGATTTAAAAAATCAATATTATTTATCTGTGAAAGTGACCTTGGACAGATGTGTTTTTAGAACAGATAAAAAAGAGACGACTCATTTCTAATATCTGCCGGTAACCTATTCCACAAAGTGAGGGCTGCAACACAAAATGCACAATCACCACATGACTTGAGCCGACATAGTGAGCTCCGGTGGCCTAGCGGTTAAGCACCCGGCACTTGGTGCCAACTGTCGCAGGTTCGAACCCCGTAAGAGGTCGAAACTTTTCCAGGGATTAATTTCTCGGCTCACTACATCGTGGGTGACTGACCACGTTAAATGGCGCTGCCGTCTCCAGCTGAATTATTTAAAATAAAGGGGGACGTTTAAAACCCCCTGAGGACGTAAAACACTCTGGCAGTGACCACCCTCAGGGTATTTCGGCTCCATCTTTCCGTACTGCTCCCCTCTGAGTGGCGGGGGAGGAGTTTCTTAACCGCTCCAACATAGAGGCTGTGCCGAATAAGCAACAGCCTGGGGATTCTCCCCCGAACAACAAAACAAACAAACAATCCCTCTTTTACCACATGTTTGTTTGTTTTTCACCTGGAGTTCTGGACTAGTAACTGATTATAGGGAACTGGTTTTAGAGAAGAGACTATGTTTTTATACCGTGACGTGTATTTATGACTCATGATTCCGTGATTCATCAGAATATAGTTCAATATTAGTTCTCCTATCAAAGTATAATGGCCATAAAATTACTATTGTTATATAGAGCAAATTGAATTGTGTGCATACTTCAGCGAACCAAATTGATTAATGACCAAACATCAGCCAACCAACGCCATTAATCAACAAACTCGGCGGCAATCGAGTGCCATTTCAAAAGATTGTACAGACCAATCTACCTGAAGGGGTTCTCTCTCAACACCGATATCCTGTCCAGACCGACCCTGCTTGTTAGTCCCGAATTTCTCACATCTAAATCAAAGCTAAATAGTCTTGATAAACCGGTCACTGTCTATTCTGAATACCGGCCGTGTATATTGCTCCAATCGATGTTTTACAAGATAAATTCATTAAAAGTACTGAATTCCCACAAGTGGATTCTCCGATATTAATAATCACACACCGATATGATCGATATATCACACCTGGTAGTCTCACCAAGAAACATTGTCCAGACAGTTGACAACATTTGATGTGTATAAACCAATCTGCTAATCCAATTGATATACACAAATAAAACCATAATTACTTATCAAAATTGGAAGAATCAATTGTCTATTGTTAATAGAGATATATTTGATTAATTATCGAGTTAATTTGGGTAGATAAACATGGTAAGGTGTCACGACAGTTTGTTGATCTTCCATAGAAATAATGGTTATATTCAGTATAATAAACCTCCCCCCTCTCTCTTGAAATTTGGGTTAGAGGCCCCTTGCTGTCGACTAATGGGAAGAGACACTATTCATGATTTCCATTATAGCAATTATACATTATATTAAACATGAACATGAAACGTCTTCGTCTTAAGTTTGATTTAAATGAAAAATTGAAATTAATCAAGGAAGCTAGAGCCTAGACTTCATCCTCTCAGCTTCTCAGCCAGCCAAGTCCGTGCCATCTATTGGATGAATCCGGGACATTTAGCCAACGGACATTTAGCCAACGGACACTTAGCTAACGGACATTTAAGCCTACGGACACTTAGCCAACGGACATTTAGCTATTATTTGCACGGGGACATTTGGCCAACATTCAAAAATTTTGATTATGTTTATGTGAGTTTTCACCATAAATATAGTTGTTTCAATAAATACAAAACGCAATGTATGTAATTTTATTTTTGTAACTCATTGTACGAATGTAACAGTGCAATATATTGTAAAACTTGCAAATACGGATGTTACAGATAGTCCACAGCTGTTATATTCTACCGTATATATTAAAAATATCGAGTCATTTAAGAACAGAATAAAACAAATCAACCGTAGCCAGCCATAACAATCTCATATAAATATATCGCTCGAATATAATTTATAGCTCACAGCTGTATATAATTAATCCTCATTCTCGCGGTTGACAGACTTCCAGCGTATGTTATGAACGTATGATTCACTCCACTAGTAGTTCAGGGATGGTCGTTCCAGATGAAAGAAGTTAAGTGTCATTGGGGATGATCTGGTCAACTTGAAGGTACACCAAAACAGAAGTACTGTAGACTAAGCCAGATCTAATTGCACTGGGTGGCCCATAAACATAGTGCATGTTCTATATCGTTATTGATATTTATGTATAATACTGGAGAAAACAGTATACATTAATATAATGATGCAAATTGTGCCAAAATATCTGCAATAATTAAAGATAGGCCTATATTTGCAACGTCCATAAACGGAACATAATATTTACGGAGCATACAAAAACTCAAAAATATGACATTATACATGTTGAATGTTGACTAAATGTCCCCCTTGAAAATAATGGCTAAATGTCCGTTAACTAGGTGTCCGTTGGCTAAATGTCCATTAACTAGGTGCCCGTTGGCTAAATGTCCGTTAGCTAAGTGTCCGTTGGCTAAATGTCTGTTGGCTAAATGTCCGGCTACCCTATTGGACCGAGTGCGCCAAGACGCCGCCATCTTGATTGATGTTTACATTCACCCCAACAAGACGGTTAGCTCTGTATAGGCACCTTACCCGGGAAAAAGTTATACTCGTGAAGAGTTTCAACCCGTACTCAACCAGAACCAGAACCGGGGCTAACACTTGGGTAATCGGCTCCACTGAAATCATGGCGATTGAAGAGGAGATAAATCTACTCAATAGAATATCTCCTGTTAAAGGAATATTGCGTTAACAAACCGGGGCTAAAAAGATGAGGCCATATGTCGGTGATTGAATGTGAGAAATTCTGGGTAAATGGTGAAGCTGGGATTGGTACTGCACTACATGTGAGCCAGATATTACTATGTTTTGTAAATCTGACAGCATCCACTTTAACAAAACAGGAAAGCCAGACAATATCAGTGCCAGGGGATCACGCCTCGAAGACATGATGATTATTCTGGAAGAACGTGTGGATAAAATTATAGCCCAAAATGAGCAAGTTGTGAAATCCTATGCCCAAGTGGTCAAGGATGCAGCTGAAGGAACAGTCCACACTGTCACACTCCAATCTGTGACAGCTATCACACCAGTAGTTAAGTTGTTGGATGAATATGCCGATCGAGAGAGAAGGAAGAAGAATCTTAATATTCGTAATATACCTGAAAGTGAAGCACAGGACCTACCCGGCAGCTATAGGAAGCTATAGATTCATAAACTTGACGTTGTTAGAAGATTAATGGAGACCCTAGTAAGAGACCAGATTGTAAACCACACAAGGAAAACAGTTTTTTTCTTCTGCGACGAACAGTATGGATTTGTACCAGATCGGTCGTGTATGACTCAACCACTGATCACCAATGAGCTATGGACTGAACTAATGGACACCGGAGCCCCATTATATGTCATTTAGCTCGACTTCAAGAAGGTGTTCGACTCTGTCACCCATAAAAGTTAAATGCACACGGCACAGAAGATTCCATAAAGGAGTGGACCAAAAGCTTTCTAGTGAATCGAAAACAGAGTTACAGTAAATGGAATAATGTTATCATAGTTGGAAATACTTAGTGGTATCCCCCAAGGGTAATGTTTTAGGCTCTATTTTATTCGTTATATTCATAAACGACTTGCCAGATGCAGTGACCAGTACTACCAATATATTTGCGGATTACACCAAACTGTTTAGAGCTATCAGAGGATCTGAGGACCGCGAGAAACTCCAAAATTACTTAAACCAACTTGTCAAATGGTCTGAAAGATGGCAGCTTGGATTCATTGAGAATAAATGCAAAGTATTCCACTTAACCAACTCAAACCATATTCACATATATGAGATGAATGGCACAGCCTTAGACATAACCCATGCGGAGAAGGACTTAGGTCTTACAGTGGACGAAGACCTAAAATTCCATAAAAACGTAGTTAAAGTTGTCAATAAAGCTTCTAGAATGTTAGGCTTGATTAGGAAGACCTTCTCACTCCTCGAACAAACAACAGTGCCAAGACTATTCACAACAATGATTAGACCGCACCTTGAATATGGAACTGTGATCTAGCATCCGAGATACAGAGGAGTCAAACTAGAGGTTGAGAAAGTACAGAGAAGGGCAACCGAACTGATACCAAACATTAGCCATCTCCCATATGAGGACCAGCTTAAATTCTTAAATCTGCCATTTGTTGATTTTAGAAGGTGACGAGGGGATATGATCCATGTATTTAAGATTATGAATGGTATGGACAGACTAGATCCCTATAACATCTTTATCTTCCCACCTAACAACAACACCAGAAGCCAGAGTAATAAAGTGTTCAAGGGTCGATGCAGGCTTGATTTGTGGAGAAGTGTCTTTAGCCAGAGAACAGTCCATGACTGGAACTCCCTATCTGAACGTGTGATCTCTAGTGCTAGTCTGAACAGCTTCAAGTCAAATTTGGACAAATTTTGGAAAGGAGAGCGCTATAGATTGCCATGATATAATGAGATATATTAATTCCAGGAATTCAACCCAGAAGGACCGGAATACCATAACAGGCATTTTAATTCCGTATATAAGGTATCAAGGTACCAATGTATCAAGATACTGTATGGGCTGACACAAAACCATCCATGATCACCAGTTGCTTCAAGAATTGTGGTTCCGTAACCACTGAATATGATACAGCTACAGAAGAAGACACCGAAGATGATCTTCCATTGTCGTCATTTATTCCAAGATTGTCCGATTATGCTTTGACATTTAACAAATTTGCTGATGTCGATAATTGACTCATGATTGAGAATCCTGACAACTAGAAATCTGTCTAAGTTGTCCAGCGAATCAACGGGAAGTCGTACAAGTCAGAGACAGTGGTGATGAGTAGGACTCTAGTTCCGGCATCTCACACAAACCCCAACTCTCCCGGGTTGATGTACAGTACATGCTTCAACAGCTGACTGCTTATACATACAAAGAAGAGAATAAGCTTATTTCATATCTACGAGGGCTTACATAGTTGAACAACACATCCATCGCCAAGAATAATAAATCTCTGCTGGACAATGTGTGATAAACAACTTATTAAATAAGATTATTACAATACAACAGTTATGGTTTCAATTTATGTTAATACATGTACAGCGTAATTGACATTAATAGGTTCGGGCGCTTGCTTATTTCCGTGTGAAATCAATATTTTCACTCACATGTCAGTGAATAAGGAAAACTTCACTCGAGTCGGAGTACTGAGGTTTTACTTCGTACCACAAATATGTTTCAGCGCCACATCGAAGGAGCTGGGGTGCCTCCGTGGTCTAGTTGGTAGTGCGTTCGACCACAGATCACTAACACCCGAGTTCGAAACTCGGCGTGGGAATATCTGAAGGGTGTTTCACCTTTGACTTCGCTTCATTACCTTTGGAGGTCGCTCGATCCATTTAGCCTAACATGTGCAGAAAAGTAGCTGTAACACATCAATCATCATCAATCTTAGAAGGACCACAAAATATTATTAAACGCCATCCAATCTTTCAGCAAATGGTGTCAAATATACTCATTTTGGGTTAATAAGGCCTCACACAATAGACAATTAGTGATCGAGTTGTTTCCATTAACATATGTAAAGCAATATATTTTATTGACTGTCACAGATCAACGATTTAACGAGAAACTGATAATGTAATCAGTTTGTTTGGGCGATAATCGATGTACCGGACATATTTAAAAATATGTCCAAGGCACCAGATAACCTGGCTGTTGGCCTAATTTTGTTCAGTTCCGACTTCTATTATTAATTCACTTATAAACGATTTTGTGCACATACATGTATGGACTGATTATTTTGTATTTAGTAGACATGTAGGTTAATATTGATACGTCATCCGCATCCGAGTATTGAGTAATTTGAGAGGCTTTTGGACTTGGTTTCAGGTGTAAGTTAACATTTACTGGTATCAAAGCGAATATGAAGAAACGAAAATTTCAAGATGAACAATTCAATCCATAGATTGGAAATATGGCAGACAGTGAAACAGACAGCAATTTAGCAAATAACTTTCATACCAGCATTTAATTTATTTTATACATGCACATTTTATTACATCATATTACTTACTTATGAAAAGTGCAAACCACAAAATGCTTTGGCGAATGCACTTCAAGATATTATATCCATTACAATAAACCATCACCCCACCGTCAAGTACCCAGATAGCACAATGACATTGGGCCAACGTTGGCTGCTACGTTGGCTCAGCATTGGCTGCCAACCATGGGCCAGCGTCCGTTTGTCCAGCCTAAGGAACACACATTTCAGATTTAATCATTTATTTGAAACATTAACCACTATCACTGTCAATTTAGAGATATTCAGCCATCAAGTCCATGGTGTCTAGCATTTAAAAAAAGTGTTTACATTTGTAATGGAACATTTATTCAAGAAAGTCGATTACTTGCATACCAATATATGTATGCCAATAGTATACACAATACTAGTATATCAATTGAACATACACTATTATGCAAACCTAAAGGGACAGTAAACATAAATATCACAATAATAATCACGAACTATATCTGATATCATAGATATAAGGAAATAATCCAAATTATTGGGGGGCCGCCATTACGGCAGCATCGGATGCCAGATTTGAAGGTGGGAAGGAGAAAATGCTCTGACGTCACCTGATCATTTGACAGAAAACCAGATAGACCACATTTGCATAGGAAAGAGATTTAGGGGGTCACTTGAAGATGTGAGAGTGAAGAGAGGAGCAGACGTGGCATTTGATCACTCCTTGCTGATTGCCAGACTTAAACTCAAGCTGAAGAAAAACTGGATGAGGACTGCAACTAACAGACAAAAGTACAATGTCGTCCTTCTGAAATATCCACAGACAAGAGCTGAATACAAGCTGAACCTTGATAATATATTTCAAGTGTTACAAAAGCAGTATGAAGAAGAAGAACCAGACCTGAACAGCCTGTGGCAGAACATTAAAGAGATACTGACATTAAATTGCCAAGAAGTCGTTGGCTTGCCTGAAGAAGAGGCAACAGAAAGATTGGATCACAGCAGAAACTTGGCGCAGGATTCAGCTGCGGAAGGAGAAGAAATCGGCAATAAACAACAGTCTAAAACCAGCGACAAAGACACAGGCACAGCAAGATCACACAAAGGCAAACAGAGAGGTAAAGAAGAGTATTAAAATGGACAAACGAAACTACATCAACGGTGTGCCAAAAGAAGCAGAACAGATACCGGAAACATGAGACAGCTGTATGACACTACCAGGAAACTAGCAGGCAAGTATAGCAAGACAGAACGACCTGTTAAATACAAGCAAGGAAGGAACATCACAGTCACTGGGCAACAACTCAACAGATGGGCTGAACATTTTGAAAAACTGCTGAATAGACCTGCCACCCTGGACCTCCCGGACATACAAGCAGCAATAGTGAATCTACCCATCAATTGTGACAAGCCGACCAAGGAAGAAATCAGCAGGGCCATAAAGCACCTGAAGAACAATAAAGCAACACGACCGGATGACATCCCAGTAGAAGCACTCAAGACAGACATAGACATGTCTGTGGAACAATTGTATCCTGTTTTTACTGAGATTTGGGAAAAGGAAGAAGTGCCATCAAACTGGAGAGATAGATACCTCATAAAACTTCCCAAGAAAGGAGACCTCAGCAACTGTTCTAACTACAGAGAAATCACACTTCTGTCAGTGCCTGGGAAAGTCTTCAACAGAGAAATATTCGAAAAATTAAAGGTGAAATGGACCCATGGCTGAGAGACCAACAAGCTGGATTCCGCCCAAACAGATCATGCTTTGATCAGATTGCAACACTACGCATCTTAGTAGAGCAATCCTTGGAATGGAACTCCCCACTATACATCAACTTTGTTGACTACGAAAAGGCGTTTGACAGCATAAACAGAGATACACTATGGAAACTGCTAAGAAATTACCGCATACCGACCAAGTTGGTCAGCTTGATTAAGAACAGCTATGAAGGAACAGACTGCAGAATAATACATAGCGGACAACTAACGAAGCACTTCGAAGTGAAGACTGGAGTTAGACAAGGTTACTTTCTGTCCCCACTCCTCTTCCTTCTGGTCATCGACTGGATTATAAAAATATGCACAAATCAGGGAAGAAATAGAATTCAGTGGACACTAAATACGCAACTTGAAGACCTGGACGACCTAGCACTGTTGTCCCACAACCATCAACAGATCCAGGAGAAGACAAGTGAACTGGCAGCCACCTCTTCACGAGTCTGAACACGGCTAATAGAATGTTTTAAAAGCCATTACGAGTGTGTAGATCCAACAACGGACTGGCTATTTGAATAAACCGGCCAACTGTTTAAACCGTCCGTCAATAGGTGTCCAGAAAGAAATATAAACAGATTCATCTGCCACCACTCCATAGGGTCCGCTCCTGGAGGAGGCTCTCCAGTAGTGCATCTGCAACCATATACAGTAAAGGTTGGGTAATAACGAAATTCACAGGGACTGTGAATTAATTTTGTTATATTGATACTTCGTTTTAAACCAAGCAGGCTCAAGATCACTTCATCCTTGTTCTTCTAGCACGTTGACAGTGTGCTACACGGAACATCATATTCTTTAGAAATTTGAGTCTGAGCTTTCACCTTTTTGTCAACTTCATCAAGAGCTTGTAACTTTGTGTCAAAATATATTGGTTTACGTTTGCTAGCCATTACGATATTTTATTACTGATATAAAATTGTCTCTATTTAAAAGTTTGCAGTTCATGATACGTCATAATACCATTTCAAGTGAAATCTGTCATATTTGTTGTTGCATTTATGATTGCAATGATCACAGCGACCGTTGGACAATTGAAATTTCAAACATTGTATTTCATTTTTTTGCGACGTCGTCCGCACCTCGCCAAGCTGGCAGGCTTGTCGTTTCTCGAGCGCCTCAGCAGCCTCAAGTTTTTGCACCTCCTTGTCGACGAAATTACCTTGGGGTCGGCGTTACTGTGTCTTTTATGGGATCCCGGTCTTTGCTACCCGGAAACAGGAACAGTAAGCCGAAGAAGGTCGTCGAGGTGAAATTTTGACATGTGTATTCGCCACGTGGAATGTCCAGAGCTTTTGGGGCATTCTTGGAATCTGGGGTAGGAGTCTTTGTGGTATCTCTTCTCGTACTGCGGGCTGGTCCTCATCAGCAGCTTTCTGTATTACCAATCGATTGGTGTGTGGGGCAGAAACAACCCCGACCAGGTTGGTGTCGCATCTGCCAATGAAGCCACTTTGGCCGCACAGGGAATCTTTGACCTCGGTGCGTGTCTTCTGCTATCTCTCGGCGTATTCTTTGTTCTCGTTCGCTAGACGACGTCGTTGTTCTTTATAGTAGTGTGTCCGTTCTACCTCTAACTTCGTCCAGGTGAGGCCCTCGATCTCACAAAGGTGTTCCAGTTGTCGTTCGAAGATTGGTAAGACTGCTTGGAGCTCGGCCATTCGAACTTCAGAAGGAGGATGCTTATGCCCTGGATTAGAGCTCTCTTTACTTCTTTGATGTCTCGTTTTGGGTATCAAACTCGATTCGGGCTATCGTCTTTCGAGCGGCGATACCGGAATTGGCATAGCAATCGGCGGCTGGAATAGTGTGGGTAATGTTCGTTTATATAGAGGACCAGTTTGTGGCATCGTTGACCGTTCCCATTCTCTCCTGCACATCGATAGCGATCCTGGACATAACCTGTTTTGTGGCGCCTTCTTCCCTGTTTGTGGAATAAACGTTCTTGTCCCGGGCGACGCACTCTTAGCGGCAAATGTTGCAAGCGATGTCTGGAACGAGGTTGCTCTCGTGAGCGTTGTGGATTTCTTTTGGACCGTATACCCACACCCTGGAAGGTCACTTGGACTGCAATTGTGGTTACTCTTGTACGTTTTGGATATAAGTCGTTCGCTCTATTTTGTATGGAGCATCACTCGATTCTATATATTTCTCCGTTCAACGTTTTGTTAAAATCTAAATATTTGGAACACAAAAATTGTACATTGCTAGATTTATCGTTTCGAAACATAGTTGACAAAACATGGTTGGTGAAACATGCTTGTCCGATTCCGACACTTCATTTCGCTAACAGAATGTGTTTTTTCAATCTAAAATGACCTCGATAATCCAACAACACGATAACGCTGTCAAATATTTCCGCTAGTTCAGTCATACAAGACACACCAACAATGGTTAATTAACCCGCCTGCCCGCGATAATTGCTATAGCGTAACCAATTACAATCGTCCTTGACCATACACACCGGCACACGATGCTTCCATTGCCTGTGGCTATCTCATAGCCAATCATAATCATTCATGGCTAATTACAAACACAAATGTATGATCTTTCCAACGAGCAGATAATGGGTTAATTTGATGGACAAAGTGACACGAGTATTTCTTTATAATTTATGTATTTAACAAATATCAAAATTATTAATGGCTTCAATGCCATTCCGTACCATTGCGCACGGTTATTGCATATTGGTTTAAATACGGAGGTAAAAGATACTTGCTATCTTTATCGTGGATGGCTGACCACGTTAAATGCCGCTGCCGTCTCCACTGAATTATTTAAAATAAAGGGGGACGTTAAAATCCCCCTGATGACATAAAACACTCTGGCAGTGACAACCATCAGGATATTTTGGCTCCACCTTTCCATGCTGTTCTCCTGTGAGTGGTGGGGGAGGGAGTTTCTCAACCACTCCGACATAGAGGCTGTGCCGAATAAGCGACAGCCTGGGGATTCTCCCCGAACAACAAAACACAACACTTGCTATCTATCGAGCTCCGGTGGCCTAGCGGTTAAGCATTCGGCACTTGCTGCCGAAGGTCACATGTTTGATCCCAGCAAGAGGTTGAAACATTTCCAGAGATTAATTTCTCGGCTCACAACATCGTGGGTAGATGACCACATTAAATGGCGCTGCCGTCTCCACTGAATTATTAAAAATAAAGGGGGACATTAAAGAGCCTTTGAGGACGTAAAACACTCTTCCAACGCCCACCCTCCGGGTATTTCGGCCCCCTATTTCCGTACCGCTGTGGGGGAGGAAGTTTCTCAACCACTCCGACATAGAGGCTGTGCCGAATAAGCGACAGCCTGGGGATTCACCCCGAAAAACAAACAAACAAACAAAATTTGCTATCTGGCTGTACCCAATAGGCGACAGCCAGGTGCATGTCTTTACCCCAAACTTCAACAATACAACACTTGTTATCAGATTCACTTATATGTCTGTCTAAATAAATCCAGTGAGAGAACGTCGTCACGTTGATATTTCTGCTGCCAAGAAGATTGACATCTGTCAACTAATTCCGCTAAACAAACCTTTATGTGTGACACAGACTATCGCTAAATGTCACCGACTCTATATTCCGACATTCGCGTTTATATTATATTATCATGTACAAACCTTGTCGGATTAACGGATTCTGACTGTATATATATATATATATATATATATATATATATATATATATATATATATATATATATATATAAAATATATATATTATATTCAAACATGTCAGCCTTCTGTTAACTGGGATGTTCTATATATATATCCCAGTTAGCAGAAGGCTGACATGTTTGGATATGGCTGTCCATACCTGGAAGCTTCTCATATTCACAGATAAACAAGTCCTTGGATAGCCGCAGCAATAGACATAGAGATTTTATCATCGTCAGATGAATCACACGCGAATTCGTCACTAACTGTATGTAAAAAAAGCAGCCTTAGCGAAACTCTTCTGGATAGTAGCTGACTCAACTAATTCCCGTGTTTTACAGACCCAGTATATAGCGTCCAGTACGGATATTGTCGGTAGTATATCGGGACCAGTTGTCGTTGCGTCCTTCGCTAGCTGGTCGATGGTGTACTGCAGCTGTTTTTCACGAAATTTCAGCTTCGTGATCTGAATCATTCCTAGGGTCCATGGGCCGACATACCTTTATCAGTTTTAAGTTTGCATATTTCTAACAAGAGCTGCTCAAGCGGCAATTACTTTTAATCAACCTGGGTTGAAATCACATAACAATAACATAACAATGCAAATAGCACGGCCCACTAGCCAAGATACGGTCGGCACAAAACGTCATACACACCGTCGGAGAAATAACTAGGGAAGAGCTGGCATTGGTCAACATGTTGATGATGTTCGGCCAATGACAATCAGCGCTCAACCATGCTAATAAATCCTCAATCAAATTATCGCAAATGGCTGGCGGTGCCCAATAGGCGATAGCCAGGTGTCTCTACCCCAAACTTCAACAATATAATACAAAAAAATCGTAACTGGCTGTTGCTTGACAGGTAATATTGTTAGCCGGGGAACCTGACACTATGGCTGTCTGGCTGCGTGGGGCAGGTGGTGGCTCTAGACAGGTTAGTTTGAATGGGACTTTGGAAAGGTGGCGTTTAATAGCAGGTTTGACTGTATATATATATATATATATATATATATATATATATATATATATATATATATATATATATATATATATATATATATAATCTGTATCCCTTTTGCCAAACAAAAAAGCCTAGTCATTACTAGCCACCTCAAGGCGACTACAATACGGATATAGTAGCACATTATATATTATATAATAATATACTATATATTATATATATAATATATATATATAGGATCAATAACTGTATGTGTTTCAAGACAAGAAATTAAAAAATTCATACTAGGTTGTCACATTTGTAACAAAACAACATAGATTACTATTATATATTAAAAATAACTAAAGAACTATATATATATATATATATATATATATATATATATATATATATATATATATACATATATATATGATCATTACGCATTGTTTCGTTTACTCATATGAATAAAATTCAACTTGGAAAAAAGTAAACATTGCCAGCGTCGAACAACTATTGAACTATAATCGAAAAACCATAAACAAGTTTATACACGACTACAAGTCAAGATTAACCAGAGCCTAGCTAGTCCTCGCTACAAAACCATATATCTGACGTCACTAAACACAGTCACGCATAAGGAAGGCAAACAGTCCTATAATGGCTGTCGATGGACTCTGATGAGTAGAGTATTGATAAAGTTTGAAGACGCGAAAATTGAAGAAGAGGAAGTCTGACAAGAATGTGGTTCGATTTGGAAATCAGACAGCGGCTTATATTAACATTCGTATGGCTAGTCATTCTTCTTCATGGCCTACTTACCGGGTTAGGGATCATACCTATCATTATAGAATATCATCTCGGGAAAAGGACGGATGGCCACGAATACGTTCCCGAAACTACGCTAAGGATTAGAAGAAAACCATATCCCGAAGGAAGTCCCCTGCTTACGATGTTCACGACGTTGAAAGATCGGAAATGTCGTGACCAAATACACAACAGCACCATGACGAACTGGGCGACTTTAATGCCCGCCATGTTGCCCGTATTGTACGTGCCGAGAGTCGAATGGAACGCCTCGCGATGGAAGAATCGGGCCAGAGACTTAGGATGGCGAGTACGGAAGGCGGAAAAGTTGAAAAGAAAGATACCCATCCTTAATGATATGTTCAGACAGACGCTGAGACAGTCCAAAACGCCGTTCGTCGGATTTGCCAATGCTGACATCCTATTTGACGAAACCATAATACAGACGCTGCAGTATTTAATCCGAGTAATCGACGTTGATAATTGGACGATCCTGATTACCGGGAAGAGGCGAAACATCAACATCACCCAGTCCGATGTTGGTTCCGGTGGTAATCTAACCCGGATCTCATTTCTGGCACGGGAAACGGACTTCTTTCACGGAAAGGCCCAAGACTATTTCATCATTTCGAGGAGGGGCTTACCGTGGGAAGAGATACCGGACTTCGTAATCGGAAGGAACGGTTACGACAACTGGTTATTAGTGATGGCGCAGAAGTGGAATGCCATCGCGATAGATGGTTCACTCACCATCGGGGCCCTACATCAGTCGGGAGTGGACGGCTTCCAATCCGGATTCACCACGAACGACAACGATACTATCGGTCTAAACTGGGATCTGGTGATGGGCTTTAACTATCACCGAGGTCGTACGGAGTGCCTTCCTTATTACACACGATACCGTTGTACCGATCATCAGGATATCACCGAGTCGTGGAAAAAACGGAATGACATAGTCTTATTACAGAGACCGTTGTATCCACATCCGGACGAACGTTATCAAGGATTGGGTCCGAAATGTTGATCTTGCCGTAATTGGACTGTCGTGGTGGCTTAGTATTTATTTATCAGTCGTAGAATCGAAATCTAGACCAGATTTCGAATCCACTAACAGGCTGGTAAATTCAGCCATAAGTGAATATTAACCGGTTGAAAGGCCACGGATTATTGTAAAACGTAATCTCCCCGGGAAATTAACGTCCAGGCAGGCAGGGATTGCACCGATTCATGCCATGAGGCAATTCAAGCGCGAACGAGTGACAGTTAACCAGAATGTTATTTCCCCGGAAGTGGATATTTAAACAGACTTTATGTGCACGAAAACATGTTCAGTAGATAATATTATAATTTTTTTAGGACTTATACCTTAATTAACTAACGCCATATTTGACAACATATGATACTGTTATTGATAAAACATTGTGTTAGACCAATTAACGACTGTGTATGTCACCAGAAAACTATTTAATTCCGAATGTTGATAGCAAACCGGATCACGATTATTGAGTGTAATTCTAAAAATGTCTTACTGTACAATTACAACAGTTGAATTGATACTTACCTACTGAATGATGTTTTGTTTGTCATCAAAATGCGATCTCCTGCTATCAACTGGTCTTCAGGGGATTGGTACCATTCTAGGAGAGGTAAAGCTCCGTATTCGCTCGATTATACTAAGTAAACGAGCCGTTCGTAAGCCAGTTCTACTGTGGAGACATATCGAGGCAAATATTGACCGATAACTTAAGACATTGTATGGCGATGGGTTGGGTGCTTTCACTATGTATTTGTTCAGTCAAACGACAAACATCGGTAGCGGTTCGTCGGTAAAAGGCTCCCAAGAATAGCTCAGTTCTGTGTATAGTAACGTCGACGGGCGCATGATATCCGAAATAACTCAGTAGAATATAGAATGCGGTCCGCTAAATGACCGCTTATGGTCTATACACTTGCTGTTAGCGTAGCAGAGAAATTGTTCTGGTTTAATGCACAATGTGGAGGGTTATAAAACAACGGCTAAGATTATTCAGCTTTTATCTGGCAATACTTCTAGTTGTCGTCTTAATTAAATGGTTGTGTGAGCTATATGTCAAGAGGCAAGCGTTGGTGACGATGTTTACGGTGATTGAAGATGGGCAACTCTGTGACACAGGGTACAAGAGAACATTAACTAATTGGGCGACTCTAATGCCGAAATTGTTGCCTGTCTTGTACGTGCCAAATAACGATTGGTACACTTCGATGTGGAGAACCGAGGCTGTAGACAGAGGATGGCAAGTAGAAAGGGCAGAGAGACTGAGACAGGACATGCCAATCCTTACCGATATGTTAAAGCAAACACTGAGTCAGTCTGACACACCGTTCGTAGGATTTGCAAATGCTCATATTGTTCTTGACGAAAGTTTAATAAAAACGCTAGAATTCCTACTTCAGTTAATAAATGTGAAGGAATGGACAATCCTGATTGTGGGAAATAGACGGAACATTCAGATTAATGAGTATAACCTTGGTTCTGGCGATAATCTCACTCGGTTGGCTTTGATGAAGCAGAAAGCGGATTTCTTTGATGGAAAGGCAGCGGATTACTTTATCATTTCAAAGAAAGGATTGCCATGGGAAGAGATACCCGACTTCGTGATAGGAAAAAGTGATTACGATAAATGGCTGATGACGATGGCTCAGAAATGGAATGCCATGGCCATTGATGCGTCTCTGACCATCGCCACCTTGCACCAGGTAGGAACAGACTGCTCCAGGAAAACCAAAGACAAACTCAACGCTACGGACATAAATTACCAACTGACGAAAGACTTCGATCTCAGTCGAGGCCGTCTGGTGTGTCTCCCTTATTACACGAATTTGAGCTGTCCCGAACGTCACGGTGACAGTTTCTGCTTCTACCCATCTGAACCAGTTCTGAGACAAAGACCTTTGTATCCCTATCAAGAAGAACAACATCAATCCTTGGGTCCGGAGTGCTAATCGCTATTGGTGTTTTCCTTGTGATTATGACAACTAATGCAGGTCAACTTTGCCCATAGGACAATATTAATAGCCAGGTTTGTCATTTTCTCACAAAAGTTAACCTTGTTTCAAATGTTATTATCCTCACCATTGAATAAAATATAAAGTAATTATTGGAGGAGGTCGCTCGGCCCATTTTCAATGTGCACAAAAGTGGCCTTAAAACACGCCATCGGCATTATTATTGTGTTAGATGGGAAAAGAAATTAAAGCAGAACAACAATTTATTTTTGTGAATGTGTTTTAATGCTGAATTACGGCATGTTCAAAAATCGGATGGAATCAGCGAAAGAAGGGGAATTATCGTAGTCTACTTATTAAACAAGATCACACACACACACACACACACACACGCACGCACGCACGCACATACACACACGCACACATACACACACACACACACACACATACACACATCTACAAGTCTCGGACAGAAAAGCTCTCTTTTTATATACGGCCATTGGCATAACAAACCTAACCTACAAGACCTGTCAGAATTATAATGTATAAGTCGGTCAGGAGTAGACTCCTATCCGTGTTCCAGGTAAGTATAATAAACATTGACCAGAAAGAAAACTAGATCGAGCACTCAATGGTGTTTGATTTGGCCGCCATGACCAAGTTTTGAACCTATGAATACGGACATTTATTGTGATGCGTGCATTATAATTTTGTGTGTGCAGACAATCTGTATTATTCCTGTCATATCATATGCCATCAAATATGTAAATGTCGTTTTATATAAGTCCGTAGATCTAGTCTAGTAGGGATCAAACGCCAGCGACGGGCCGGGAGTTCTCGAACAGGCTAAATATAATAATAATAGTTAAGCTTAATTTTCCGCCCCAAAAGGCTTTAACAGCTATTTTAAATGTGTTCCTACCCTGTGAAAATAAAACCCTTTTGTATTACTTCCACTACTTATGCAACCAACGATACAACAAGAATTCACCATGATCATAAACCTCATTTTAACAGTCCTTGTTGCCCCAACCGGAAGTTGGGACCTGTTTGCTATCAAATTGGCGGGCATGCACGGTCTAGTTTGTTTTCCAGGTCAATGATCATAAACAAAACTATCCTAATGCTACGACTGTCTTCCATTTTGTACAACTTCATGTTCAAGTAGTAGCAAGAGGCAACTAAAACTAACGAAGCGTTAAATGGTAGGTTATAATAGGTTATAATATCCCCCTCCCCATCAAACATATAGATTAAAAATAAAAATGAATACTACCGACACATGTTTATTTATACACTTGAAAATTGATTTATAGTTTATATGTTTGATGGGGGGGAGGGGTATTCATAGGAGGGAGTTTTCCTACGGGAGTGCTTTCGAGCGGGAAGTATTCCGGGGGGGGGGTCCTAGACTTATTATAATTTTACGAAAGACCACGAAAGAATACGAAATATCAAAGATGTATGTCTGTGATGAAGCAAATTTACTCAATTTGTTAAGCCATTTTTCCTGATCCCATAGTAAGTGTTAAAATATTCAACCAATCATCCTCGGTGAAAAATCAACATTGGATCGACAACAACAATTTGTCTCTATTCATTGACAATCGGGCAAACTTTTAGTTTTTGAGTTAAACAAGCAGATGGTATTTATTATGCAGACAATTATAATCTTCCAAATGATGACGTAAATCGAATCTCTTCAGAATAGACGAGTGCAATCGTATCTAACTAATTGTGCTTGTATTATTTTAAACCACGAGTGAGTGAGACTTTGTGTGAATTTGGTGTGTATTTAAATCGAAGGCGAAGTTATGTTGAAATTGCCTCCCACACAAACACACACACACACACACACACACACACACACACACACAAATATATATATATATATATATATATATATATATATATATTATTGATTATATCATTTACTATAACACACACAAATCTGTTCTTGTTTTCGCCAACTTAGTACAAATCTTTTATATTTGTTTCGTTTTACTTTTGATGTCAATGAACGAAGAATAAACTCCTGTGTGGATTAAGTTCCATTTGTAAACAATGAAGTCTGGGTCTTTTTTCACAGACACAAACATATTTTTCCGCGCAGCATTTGGATATTAAAACACAAGATGGGAGGGATTGCATATGCATAAATTGTTGAGATGGAGCTGAATGAGTGAATGTATACGACTGCTGTCATGTTTGCTCGATTATTCTATTACCTTTCTGATCCAGATATAAATACAAAAAACCTTTATTGATAAAACTACTCAATCTTCGGATTTTCCTTATCAGTTCCGGAATAAGAAACCAAACAATTATAAGAACTGGTCAGCTTTGGGAGAGGGGGTGGGGGGTGCTTCTTTGTGAATGGGAAAAAGAGTTGCCCGTTGTAAACAAGATATTGATCTGAGTACCTCTACTGGCGAAGGATTCGAGTTTGAAGAAACATTTGGCTTCGTTTAAATGGGCGTTTTACTGGAATAAAATAGGTTTAAAATATTGTTAAAGAATCAATCTTCTACAATATTCATTTGCCGGTGACCGACAGGATCGATTTTGGTTCCCTTTTACACCCCTCGGATTGCCAATATCCTTAATGACTTTATGGTATCCAGATTCATGTACCGTGGGGATCAAATCCAGATGCCCACTGATCCGTGCTAAACTCCAGGCACTGTCAGCCATTAACCAATCAGGGTTCAGAGTTCATATTAAGTGTGTCATTCTCTGGTTATTCCATGTCTAGCAGCAGACAAACATCTCAAACTTGCTCCTTACATTTTTGACCCAACAAATGCCTTATAGTGTTATAGTTATTTATAATAATGTTTATTGTTTATGTCTTGTTTTTCTAATTAGTTATTTTAGTTAGGTGAGGCTTTAATATGTGGCTTTATGGGATACGTATGTGTACCGTTATTTAATGCTGTGTAATCTGTGTGTAAGGTAGGTCATTACGTGTGCTGGGTATGCTTACATGTTGGCGGTGAATAAAGTCTAAAAATCTTGTGCCACACAAAATGTTGTTATTACATTTTGAGAATATTATCAATTTTCGAGCGTTTTGTTTTTAATTACCTCACAAAAACACTTATTTGGTTATGACATATCTTTTCCATCAACTAGCTTTAGTCACCGAAAAAGATTACAGCCTAATCTACCTGATGTTGTTTTCATTGACATACGAAGCACAAACGTACTATATGTAGGCCAGTTAATATGGTAATTACACATTTTAATCCGGATGCCATAGATTTTCAGACAAAGAACGTCCGAGAAGAACTCTTGCTACTTGATGTCACATTAACACGTCTTCTGTAGAAATATTTTCTCGACGAGTAGCTAACATTTACTCTCAGTAAATATTTTCTGTCACAAATAAACCGTAAGCAGATACGAACCTACTGAAAGTCAATTGAACTCGTATTATCTAGAATATACACTGTTTTTTACGAGATTACCAAAGGAGACACGCTAATGGCAAAAATAGGCTTCTGGGGGCGCAATTTTTTATATCCAATGAGAAGTGCTAAGTAAACAACTAGAATATATATAGTTTAGACTGTTGACGATTTACAAGGAACAAAATATTTACTGTTGCTAATCTTATAACATTCCGTATTCTCACAGAGGACACACCTATGTAAACACGAATGTCGAGCTTATCTGTGTTTGACTAAGACTAACTCAAGTTTTACTATTAAAACAACAACTATTTCGTCATCTTTTAAGTAGAATAAGGATATAACACCATATTATGTGAGCATTGTGCTTCTTACTGTGTTAAATAAACTCAGTTGTGGTCATGTTTATACCTTTCAGTCAATATTCAATACATCAACAAACATTTATTGTTTCGTAAAGAATGAAATCAATATAGGAAGGTGAGAGGAGTATAAATAATTTATGTCACTTCTGAATGCCTAAAGTTTGAAGAAACGCGTGACGCAGTGGGAACATACAGACGTAAACAAAGGAACAGAATTATATAAGCACTTAAAATATCATTTATATTATATTTCATCCATTCGCCATTATTCCGAGTTTGATAATAGTTTGTGGGTTGACTGGCTCAAAAAACGATGTGACGCCAATATAAGAAGCTATATGAGTATTTAATACAATGCGAATTTCGCAATTTTGAATTCGGTTAAGGTTATTGGTTTTGTAATAAGAACTAGAGCTGTAATAGCATACGCGGGTCGGTGGAACAAAGGCACAGAACACCAACAATGACCTTAGACAGTTCTGCATTGATATATGGTACCTGGACTATGAGAATGCCTAGAGGTTGGTTATTATTGTTATGAATACGCTTATAAAATTACCTGATGGTTTGTTTAACTGATTGATACTAAATGTGTAACGTTGACCTTTTTATGGATTTAACATATTGTTGAGAAGCCAAACAACATAATATACCATTTTATTGTCCATTCAATTTGAGAAGGTAATTTGTAAGCAAATATTAATAATTTAGTGTTCCAAATTAGGGATCCATGGATGTTGTGTCTCACTGGCATATAAGTAATGTTTAACGTCATATCGCTGTCCCGTATGATCGTAAGAAGACGTGTATACATTGTGGATATCAATCGTGCAAGAAGTAAACTTTGGGGGTACCATGGATAACAAACAGAAGCTCTCTCTCTCTCTCTCTATATATATATATATATATATATATATATGTGTGTGTGTGTGTATGTATGTGTGTGCACGAGTGCGTACGTGTTCATTAAAAATAAATTACTGAAAGCTATCAGAACTTAAATAACACAGGAAACACGTTAGCCACCATAAAGTGCTGCCATCTGGCGAATGTTTTGTTTTGCGAACACCAGAGAGCTTGCTTGCTTGTAGTTCGGGGAGTATCCCCAGGCTGTCGCTTGTTTGGCACAGCCTCTGTGATGGAGTCCTTCTCCGTAGAGTTTCTGTATCTGAAAATGACTTTGTAAAGTTCCGGTCCCGGACGTACCGGTGCCGAACCTTTACAAAAGATTTCTTAAATATAGAGAGGCCTCTTGCCGCGCCATGTTGAATTTTGAACCAGTGGCGCCTCAAGCGACCGGAGGTATTTTTCAGATAAACAAAAGCTCTCTGGTTGTCCACATGTGATCGTGTACATCTGTGCGCATGGTTGAAATGAATTACCAGTACTAGTACTATCTGTTACATGATCACATACTCTTTTATTAATTAACACTTTAATTGTGCACACATGATATCGAAGGAAACGAAGCTCTGAAACTGTAAATAAATAATTGATTTCACTGCCCAGTCACTTAATTAATTCATAGCCTACAATTTGCGATTACTTGACAGCTGATCATAAAATAATTGAACGTGGTTTAGGCTATTTCACAGCTTTGTGTGTGGAAGGCGTAATATTCACAAGTTTTTTTAATGAAAACAGTTAGGTATATATAAGGTAAATGCATACAAACATACTTTCATCATGTCAGTTTATCATAGTCCATAAATTTTTATTTATTTGGATATATACATATAATGATATATACAGCTATTATAACGCAACCATAATACAATTTACCAGATATTCATCATGTCCGTTTATCATATATTAACTAAAAAAATGATAAGTTCATTTAAAGTCTACACCTCAATAATATAGACCATGCAATATAGGCCTGCCCAGCTGAGAACAAAGAATATACATGGAATATTAACAATGTTTATGTTTGCATTAACATGTTAGAGATAGAGAAATCAGTACTTTCATACAATAAGCGGCATCAAATCTCTTGTGCCTCGGGTTCATCTATAGTTACAATCAGTCATTTGTTATCAAATGGACAGAATACCCCAAACAGAACAACCACTACTACAAAAATATGACATTTAGTCCAGATCAGTGAACTGTTTAAAGTTAGACAGAATATACCCAGAGATGTAATAGACACATGCATTGACTACTGTAACAGATAACACCAATAAATCTGTAACCAAGAGATTGGCCTGTTTACATGGTATCTCATCTTCATAGAACTTTAAGGACTGAAACAGAACAATACCTTGTAAAATAATGACTTGAACCAAATGCATACACAATGTGTAAACACATGTTTTCTTTTTTCAATTTGGTTAAAGAATTTGATTTGATATGCATATAAGTTATGAAGAGAAGTATACCAATTAAAGCACATGAGCTGAACATTCAGTATTAATTCAGGTGCTGGTAATCTTTTTTTGTATTAAGATATGAAAGGGGTTGACAAAAGTTCATTGGTTTGATGTCTTGTTTCTTATTTAATTAATTTTATAATACCAATTTTCACCATTAATATTTATAAATATTAATTACCATCACAGCTGGCCGTGTCTCCTGTATAGGTCTCCTATCTGTTAATACCTTCCTCTTTGATTTCAGTGGATGCATGCGGTGGATTTGGTACATCAAATATAGTTGGAATAGCATTCTAGATAAGTTGTCGAGTTCATGAATTCCGTTATCTTCCGTTAATTATCTGTTTATAGTAATGTAATTTTAGAAGCCCAATTATATTATTAACAATAATAAAGTAAAATATATCTCCCACCCATAACATCTTCAATGGCTCCAGTACATGTAACTCTAAGCTTATGTATATTTTACATACCCATTTTGTGATTAATAGGTTTGATATTCTTCAATAAAATTTAATAAGATTTTGTCTAAAACAAATATAGATCTAGATAGATCCTGCTTGGGCCTACTGAATGGCTCATGTCAAATAGGGGCGTGTCTACTTCAAATAGTTATGCTTATGTTTTAAATATCCTTTATTTAAAAAAAGCCAGATCATATTCAATTTTTACACTAGCTTTCATTTCCTTTCGGGGATGTCTTTATTTGTGCATACTTTTTCTGTTACTGCAGCCGAAAGCGGCGCAGAATGAACCAGTGCCATTAGGCGCCATGTTAACGAAAGGAGCTGTCCGTGACAATCTACCTCCGGTCGCTAGGGCCCTGGCGCTCCATGAATTCAAAATGGCGTCCCATGTTAAAACGCGAAGTAACACGTCTTGTTATAAATAGTCTTTGCGAACACAAACACCAGATGTGTCAGGGTGTCCCGGTTTCGCCTCCTGGTTTTGAGCTACATCTCCAAACAAAAACATATATAACTTTATCAAGCTTGATGTAGAATAATTTCTTTTATTTTTGCCTGAGTAACTTCTGACCTGTTTTTCTGGGTCAACAGAAACTGTTCAAACTGTGTCTATAGATGACGTGTTCTTGTTTGCCGCGACCGATACGACGGAATAGTGCAGTTAAGGTCATCGAGTAAAAAGAAACGGGCATCTTTGACAAGATCTTCCCATTTCACGGTGACGTGTTGAGGGATCTTGCTCCAGTCATTCCCGACCCTGCACTTCGGGAGTCTAGGAGCTCATAATCTGTTCGTGAATTGGCTATTAGCTTTGGCCTCATGGCAGAACAAGCAGTGCTGATAGCGAACGCGTCAGGGTGTATAAATCTACTGTTTTGGCATTTTTGAAACTTAACACGTATTCAAACACCCGGTTTTATATATATATATATATATATATATTGCTATGGAAATAACTTCAGAGGTAACTTGTATATATTTTAAAGTAATAATTTCAGTATTAAAATAATCACCTTTTAATACATAACACATTCATCTATTATTTTCTCCAAACCAAACAAGTTTATTTTCTCTTATTTTCGTTTCTATATAAATTAATGAACATGCAAATAATCGAATTACCATATAGCATTCATACGTTTTAAACAACGTACATAAAATCCAGTCGGGTACCGAATTCATGTCTGTTTCAAAAACTGAGAAAAAAAAGATGCGGCCAACTTAGTTTACATGCCGAATGACAGAAAGTGTTCAACGCTGAATGGACCATAGCGAACGTTCTATAGTACCAATACAAGATGTCTTGGTGGTAGGGGACGGGTGTCAAATGGCCACTTAAACCGTCTCCATTAACCTTCACATCGACTGAAATAATGGGAATATTGCTTTAATTAGCTTGTGCGGAGGTCTGACCTTGGACAGTTGTCTAGATGGCTACGAACCATGCAGATGGACGTTATGGAAAATCGATTTTCAGAAATTAATTTATAACAAACAACCGTCTTTCGAGTTAATCCTTTATTGTGTATGTGTGTCGTACTGAATGTACTGACACAAGAAAGAAAATTAAAAAAAACAAAACAATAATATACAAATATACAAACAGTGAACGAATGGAAATGACTTATACAATCTTCGGTCACAAATCACACTCAATCGCACGTGATTAAGAAAACAAACAAATCACACACACACACACACACAACCATACCAACTGCTGGCTGCATTAAGGCCCAACATCATCACTGGCCATTTACGCGTCATAAATAAATCATAACAAAGAACACGAAATAACCAAAATGTCATCCAATTATCATCATCATCATCATCAATGGAGTGTGTACCGGCAGACGATACACTCAATTAAAATATACCCTGTAATAATATTTAATCATCTAACCTAACACGTGTTAATAGATATTATTAAGAAATATAGAATACTTTTCGAGCACCTGACAGTACACTATATATATATATATATATATATATATATATATCCATTGACATCTCTGACCTATATGTGATTATTAGTATCCACTATTCCATGTATTTTGTAAATCACACGTTATTGGGAATGGAGTTGCAAACATTATTTTCAGATAGATTATACTGATATCTTTGGAACATTCCGTGTCAGTACATGTTGCAATGACAAATAACAACTTAGGGTTCTACTTATTTTGTTTAAAATATGGCACATGATTTTTGCACGCATACGGATGCTGAAGTCTTAAAAACCAATTCGCAGACTAGCACTTCCGTAAAAGTTATCCCAATCATTTTAAATATAACATCATTGCGAAGCAGCTTCCGGTCTGGCAACGATTTAATACTGTTTAAACCGTAAGCAAGGCACTGTTTATATAGACACTATACCACCAATAGTAAACGCATTCCATACAGGTTTATTTTAGTAGAAAAAGTCCAGTACCTTGATTTGGTAACAAAATAATCTTCTACCAGACGGCAATGTAAGGTAGGTCGTAAAATGTTGGTCTATAGTCAATGTCTAAAAACCGAACCTCTCTCATTGTTAGACAGTCAACTTTCCAAACTAAACCGGAGAGTAATTTTTATGGCATGAAGGCTAGAGCTTTGTAGATATACTCGGGCGTAGACACAAAGTATGTGGATGATGTTACAACAACATGCTTCATTTAACCAACCGCATAATAATAATAATAATAATCGTAATTAACAAGTTGTGTGTGTGCGCGCGCACGCGTGTGTCTGTACACCTAATACAAGACCGAGTGGGTGAGTTGTTGCTTGTGGCAAACGTTCCCCATACACAGCTGCTACTTGGTTTCTAATCCCTGACCAGGAGATTTGTGTTAGCATGCTCTATCCATTCTGCTATAGTACAGGGATACCCTATACTTAATACCCGATAATTCTACAATTTGTCACACACACAATATATATGGGATTACCTTTTTATCGGTATTTCTCATATTTATGCCAATTAATATCATAGCCAACGTATTATTATTAATTAACAAATATATAACAATAAGCAGCTGCGTGTACAGCTGGTGGGGGGGATTTAACCATTTTAGCCAAATAACACATTGTTGTTGTAATGCTTAAAAACAAACAAACAAACAAACAAACAAACAAACAAACAAACAGTAAACATTATCAAGATTAACCCATTTTGGAGGTTTTCCGAAAACAAACGGGTTAAACCGGTTCTGTAATAACATTACGATATAGATTCCTTCGAGACCATATTTTTTTTAATATCCGTTATTATTTCATACTAGACATATAGACTAATAAAAGCTAGAAGCTTTACACATGGCGGATTAGTGACGACATAAGACGTCTTTAATAACAAAAAAAGAGTTCATATAGCATCCCTCCTAACAATAATGTATGCATCCAGAGTCGTGTAGCACCGTCATAGAATTCTACGTATAACAGCAGCTGGTTGGTGTGTTGCCTTTGGATATGTATTCACTTGTAAACATGACTTTAATACAGATATTACCCACAACGAACACCATTAAAAGTAAAATAGAATTTGGACTGGAAATCAGTCACGCTGTTTATGAATCGAACCATAAGCATACATCACTCCCCGAAAAGAGTTTTAGCAAAGAAAAACTACATTTAAAAAAATGTTCATTATAAGAAAGTATCTTTACTTATCAACAAAAGAGATTAAAACAAACAAAACAAATTCAACAAATGTTTAAAAAAGGGAAAAAAAGACGTTTTGTGGAGATAATAACAGGTAGAAAGAATTATCATAAACAATGACATCATTCTTATGAAAAATTAACCCGATTTTATCCTCTTGCGCCGTTTACATTGAAATATTGAACGGGGATTTATTGTATTATTTTATCAGCCCTTTAGAAAGTTGTGTGATCAACAAATTCCAGGATGGCGTTTATATTTGTCAACATTTCTACTGATGTTAACTTGATGATATGGTATAACTGACTACATGATAATGACGAAACATCGTTGTTGATAAGAACGGTATAAAATCTAGCACTTTTAATACTTCGCAGAATGTTCACAAAACGCTCAAACAACAATATCACAATTAATAGCATTGTCATTCACAACCTTCATAAACGCCAATGATATTGACAGAAGAAATATCGGTACGAAAATCACACTGCGAACGATCAGAATAAAATGCCACGTAGAGGATTATTTTTCATAAAACGCACAAATATTGTGTCATGCATAAATGATTACACACACACACACACACACACACAGAGACACACACACTCTCTCTTCTAAATGCACAAGAATGAAGTAGTTGATGTTATTCACGCAATACCAGATCATGTTTCCACACAAGCTCGCATCATCCTGTCCAATTATGTTTTGATTAATTACCAGTGAGTACCTGCTATGTACAATAATATGCACAAGATTAACATCCCATTCCCCACCATCCCACACAATATCAGTAACTACTACCTATACAAGGCCGTTTCTGATAAACTTATTACAAGAAAACAGACGAACAAAAAGATGCTGTGTGACTCGGGTGTCCTCCGCCTGGTGGCGCCACTGGATATGATGACATGCGAAGTTCTAGTGCCAGCACTAATAAATGACGACGTGGCCAGATGCATCATGATCAGTGGACTACGCGATGTAATTAAAGATCCAATCTTCTCAGCTTCTGACATGCATGCTTGGATCTGTTAAGAACAGATTTATCAACAGTAGTAGATATGTAATATTGACCTGAAAAAATTGTTTTAAATTCTAGCACACTCAAAGACATTTATAATATATATATATATATATATATATATATATAATAAATCTTAAATAACTAATTATGACAGTAAAAAAGAGATTAGGTACAACATCAGGCAGGTCATTTTACATAACATCACATTAAAAAAACAAATAAGTTATCAGTGGGGCATAAATATAATTAAAACAGTGGATATCATCATATCATTTGCTAGTGTGTAAAGTATTAAACCAGTAGCCCCAGATAACAGAAGACAACGGAACAGAAGATAAAACAACACCCATAATAATACTTTTTCAACTGGACTGAAGCCCATGGATAAAATTTGTACTACGTTTCCTTTGTAATTCACCAAAGGGGAGGTATGCCATAGTGAACAAACATTTATATATATAAACCATAATGCAGCATACCTAGCTAAAGTGTTTACTGGATTATAAAAACAATTGTATCAAAATGGAAATAGATTTGGACTAATATCCAGCCGTTTTAAAAGTGTCCATATTACTGTAAGAAGCCCCCCCCCACCCCAAAAAAAACACAGCTTGCCTATTACATGTAATATGAATCTGTACTTAGCCAATTAAATTGCTCTTATTTATTTCCTACTCACTGTCCTTGGACTATTATTCGAGACCGGATCCCAGTATGAGATCGAGCTCGTAGCCTATTCAAAGTATCCTGTCTATCTCTAAAATATCACCACTTTGTTTACAGTAATTATAATAACTCGTTTACAAACTAAGACAGTTTAGTTGAGTCTGGCATGTGTCAGTGAATGAATTCATCAGAAATTGATACAAATTGAAAACTATTCTTGTTACAGACTGCCATGTACAGGATAGTGTTTTAGGATCGATGATTCTGTAACATCAATTGATACTTTATTCTACATGACCTCAATTCTCGTTAGTCATTATAATAATATATTTTACGCTGTTATTAAATACGTACATTTTCCATTGATAGTGCTTCCGGTCTGGTGATTCATACATAACCCGTAAACAGTATCTTTTGTTAATAAATAATGTTGTTATCCTCAATGTTTGTGGGAAAGTCGTTTTTTTTAAATTTGGTTACAAGTGGCTGTTAATATACAACTTTCCTACATTAATTGCTCTCTCAATAAATACACGATTTGATCTGGAATTTGCACCTATGAGGCGTCATAACACACACACACACACACACACACACGTGCGCGTACTAAATTGAAGTCAGACAATGTTTTTTTCCTGAATAATACACCAATCCTTATTTTCTTCGATGTTTGAAGAGTGATGCTTCTCATAGGATAATTTTGTGACATTAGTTACATCCTCAGTTTATAAATATAGATGACCATCAAATAAGTTCAGCCTTATTCTGATTGTAACAACCGATTTGTGGATAAAATGTATATGCACCTATAATATATAATACATTTCCCATCATTCAGCCCAAAGGATGTTTTGATCAGCAGCTGCTGATTGCCATTGTGCCTTGTTAAACAGCTATGTCCTGTCAACTATCACACATGGACTCTGGTTAAATATTGCTGTCAAATATGTTTTCGATGACAAAATGCTGCATGGGCGCAGACATCTTTCGAACTCTTCCTAGTGGAGACGGTGATGTAGCATATCCGTTTAGGTGATGGGGTCATTCATCACCGAATATTTTTTGTTTTTTTTTCCAATTCAATTCAAAAGATTTATTTCAGCATTAATAATTTTAATCAAAACAAACACATTTAGAATGTTGAAAAGGGGAATGCTTGAAGGATTGCTTATATAATGCACCCCCCCCCCTTAACATAACATTAAGCAATCACCGCAACAATGGAATCAAACAAAACTATGCCCAAACATTCCTGTCCAAAGTATGTGTCCCAGCTAATTATAACAGAAATTGCTATAAGGCCATTGCTTTTTTAATACTTGTTTTATGGAAAATATCGGGCCCTTCCAAAAATTCGGGTCAGTCGGTCAAGACAAAAAAATCATCGGTCGAAAAAATTAACACAAAGTTCTAGTTTCTGAAAGATTTGCCAGATTTAGTACCCAACCATTTACAAATGCCCCACAACACATATTCTGGATTACTCTGGTTTCATGTTTTATTTTTACATTGATGTTCAAATTCAGTTTGACAATGATATCGTCTTCCTCAACGATCGTCTGGTCCATGACAATGTTTTCCATGACATATTCTTCCTTTAGTTGGGATTTCACAATCTCTCCAATAGTTTTGCTTTTTGAACGTTTATAATTTTCTTTTGATCGTGAATCATCAGCGAAAAGTAAACAATAGACATGTCACTGTCAGCTTAATCCAAGATGGTGACAGGTTAGTTCCACTTCGAAATTATTTCAGTTACTTCTACAGTAAATGAGTCTTCAAGCCTAGAAATCTTATAAATTTCAACTAATTATAACAAATTTTTTTTTTCAATTCAGTTGCCCCTGGGCAAGTAGTTTGGAAATGCACTTGCCCAACAAATGTTTTCACTTGCCCAACAAATTTTCACCAGATCCCGAATTACCATTTATTTTTAAATCTGATATATTTCACCTGCCTACATATAAACATGTGTCTGCAATAAAAATAAACAAATAGACAAGTGTTTGATTTAAAAAAAAAGCTTATTCGGTGAAGTCCAATGCTGCTTTGCTGAGTTACTCGTAGCCATTTTCGCTCTCACTATTTAAATAACATTTCAAATTACCAAGAACGCGTAGCCAGTAAACTGCAATGAATACAGTTTTTAATCAGCAGCACCATTTAAATAGACGGTGTGTTGTTTTAATCCGAGATTCCATATACGTGGTATGCATTGTGTGAATCCGACAGAAAATGGAAACCATGTAAACGTACGAAAATGTGTATGCCATTTCCGAATGCAAAATGAATTGCTCCATGTAGCGATTGGTGTGAATGCAAATCGGATGGTTGAGTCCATATTTTTTTTATTTTTTACGGCCCGGGTCGTAAAATTCTGGATTCAGCCGTCCGATTCGAGTGACCAGGCAGGCTTTCCCGAACAAATAGGTCAGAAGGTGAGAGGGGTGTCCGAAACATATGCGGTACCGTAATGTCGCATGATGCACACCGTGTATATGGAATCTCAGTTATAAGCCAAGATTCCATATGTGGTATGGCGCTATGCAATCCGACAAAAAAGGGAAAACACGTAAACGTACGAGAATCCAGAATCTTACAACCCGGTCATAAAATTCTGGATTCAATCGTCCGATTCGAGTGTCCGGAAAGGCTTTTCCAAAAAAAAGGTCAGAAGGTGAGAGGGGTGTCCGAAACACGTGGATACCGCAATGTTTTATACACATTCGGATTCGCATGCCGTGTATATGGAATCTCGGCTTTAGGCAGCTTTGTGCAGCGGATTATAAGTATAGGTACACAACAGGAAAAAAACTATTTTTAATTGGCTTGCTCATCAGGCATGCGTACACACATATTTGGCGAATTTTCGTTTCCAAACGGCACTTGCCCGGACAGGCAAGTGACTGGCGATCAGCACTAGCCGCGCATGGAAATATATGGGTGGGCAGCCCACCCAATCTGGTGTAGTGAGCTCCGGTGGCCTAGCGGTTAAGCACTCGGCACTTGGTGCCAACGGTCGCAGGTTCGAACCCCGTAAGAGGTCGAAACTTTTCCAGGGATTAATTTCTCGGCTCACTACATCGTGGGTGGATGACCACGTTAAATGGCGCTGCCGTCTCCACTGAATTATTTAAAATAAAGGGGGACGTTAAAAACCCCATGAGGACGTAAAACACTCTGGCAGTGACCACCCTCAGGGTATTTCGGCTCCATCTTTCCCTACTGCTCCCCTGTGAGTGGTGGGGGAGGTGATTTCTCAACCACTCCAACATAGAGGCTGTGCTGATTAAGCGACAGCCTGGGGATTCTCCCCGAATAACAAACCAACCAACCCAATCTGGTCGAGCTGGGCCGCCCCTATTCCGGTTTGAGTGATTAATCAACCGTTTACGGTATATGATAAATGTTTACCTGTAGAGCTGTTGGATATCGTGTTACTGGTGCGATGACCAGAACGAGGTCTCTTTCTATGCTCTGATATCCGAAGGCATCACACTCGAGCACGGATATATGTTGGCGAAGTACCTCGATCACGTCCCGTATCGTGATCTGGTTGTTCTGGGAAACGCGGGCTGCTTCCATACTCTGAGATGGACTAACCAAGACACGGATCTCTCCGACTGTAATATCAGACATCGTGTTACATTAATACTATCACCTGGTCAAAGATGGTCGTGTAATAGTTATAGTGGCAAGAATAAGGTACAGGCAATGGATTATACTGTGAGTGATTAAACCAAAATAAACGTCAACAAAATTTCTGTCCGTTTTAAGATAAAGTAACATGTATTTGTTTATACGTTACAGCAGTCTGTTGTGAAATTTATTTTCTTGGAAATTTCTAATTTGTTTTTATCCTTCTACGGAGTGTGTGTGTGTGTGTGTGTGTGTGTGTGTGCCCCATGAAGTAAATAAATACAGTACCAACAATCGTGTTTTGGATCATGTAATCTCTACAGATACTGCCGCCTCTCCTCAGAACACACACAAACACACGTATATATATATATATATATATATATATATATATTATAATAATAAATTAACACTTACTACACTTAGGACAACAGGTGCCTGGTGAGGTAATTGGTCGACAATTAGCACCTGAGGGTAGAGCCGGACACTGGACATCGGGACAGCTTGGTTCTCCGGACTTAAGATCTAAAATGGGAAAATATTCAAGTTGTCAATAACAAGCAAATACATATATAGGCATTATCATCCAGGTGACACAGAGACATTGTGGCATAGGCATTATCATCCAGGTGACATGGAGACATTGTGGCATAGGCATTATCATCCAGGTGACTCGGAGACATTGTGGCATAGGCATTATCATCCAGGTGACATGAAGTCATTGTGGATGACTTCAGGCTTATTAATATATAGGTAGTTAGTTTTCTTATAAAATGCCTAATTAAAATCAAAATAGGATCTATAACATTCAAAGGTTTTTCAATAATACCAAAGGTGATTAAAATATACAACTAATAATTTTACCATTCTTTAATATAACAGAAAGATCTGTGTATAGAATGATCGTAGCTCATAATGTTCTTAGATTGTGTTTGTTGTATTGGTGCAACATGTTTTATATACATTGATATAATATTTGAAAAGAGATTATTAATAATTATTAAGGCTATTGCACACACACACACACAGTGTGTGGACCCATCACTTTGAAGAATTTTCCTTCCATTTCTTTACAATAATGATATTATTATATTCTACTTACTAAGAAGCTGTCCAACAGCCTGACATTTGCCGAAGTAGTCGACGTACACTCTGTCAGCCCAAGCAGCACACTCACTCTCATAGGTGGCGCCATTCATGCCACAGACGATACCACGTCGCATACATGTCAGCTAGAATAACAACAACAGCAACAACGACTACAACAACATATATCATTGTTGTGTGAGAGCCACATCTTTCTTAAAGTGTATTAACATCACTAAATATTGGTGTTAACTATTATTATTATTATACAATAATTCCTGCTAAATCAGACCATTGCCATAGAATGATGGTTATCTAATACTACCATTGACATGACAGTTGATTGATATATATATATATATATATATATATATTACAGGGCATTGTATTATTATGTTTATTAACCTATGTTATTATTATAACTATTATTATATATATATCTAGTTCCTTGGAATACACTATATTAATAATAGTGTCCCATATAGACCAAGGTCAAGGTTACGATCATCATGTGACGTCTAGATCAGCGTATTAAGTACCAGTGTACAGAATAAAGTTAGTTGTAGATCTGGCGGCATTGAGTTGACATGGCTGTGTGTCCATGACTGTATGCAAGTTGCATGGAACACAACAAGTTTTATATTATTATTAATAAATGATTTCTTGTTAGAAAACATCCATCGTTCAGCGACCCCATGAGTTATGAGAAAGTATCCACTACACTGTGACCCCAGTGAGCTGTGACAAGATATGAACTATACGATGACCCCAGTGAGCTGTGACAAAATACCCACCATGCAGTGACCCCGGTAAGCTGTGACAAAACACCTACCATGCAGTGACCCCAGTGAGCAAAGACTCTCCCTCGCTGAACTAACGTACACACGTTAGAGAACTCCTCATCGCTGGTATCACAGGCTGGCTCATGGAAATGACGATTACACTCTCCACTTCTATGTACTGAAATAACAAGAGATTTAAATCATCTTTAGCGTGTCATTGATTTCTCATCAAATTACATAAATTAGAAGCAAAGATTCGGAAATGGTGATCATTAAATCATATTTGAATTTAGTGACCAAAACGTATCGATATGCTGTGACAATGACATATTATGGTGAAAGAAAAATATTACAGGATTACTTACCACATTCATACTGTCTGCATGTGGATAACTTGGAACTAAGGCACACATCTCTTCGAGGTATACAACTGTATAAAGGCAAGAAGTAATGACCTTGGAATAAATGATAATGTTTTTGGTGAAAAGATGGAATTTCGTTGGTCCATATTTAATTTTTGTTTTATTCACGTCTGACAGCAGCAGGTGTTTTAGGGTACAATTGTTTATACGAGAAATATTACTTGATATTATGTTTTAGCTTGTTTTTATGACCTAGAAGGTTTATTCAATTCGTTTATTTCAACATTCATAATACATAATTTTAATGAAATCAAACACATGTAGAATGTTGAAAAGGAGGATGCTTGAAGCGTTGCTTATATAATGCATCCCCCCCCCCCCTGTAACTGAAACAATAAACTGAAAATGCTCCGCACATTTCATTATTCATAATTCAATGAATGTAAATATTTCAACAATACTGGATGTTGACAAAAAGCTGATTTGATTATCATCCTAATACCAAACTTATAACACTATTAGTATTACATCTTGGCTGCAACTGAGACCATGTCTCCGACAATCTGATTAGAAGTTAATTTCTATACCAATACAATAATAATGTACTGGTATATCTTATAATTATGGGTTATAATAACAGTCTATCAGAATGGAAAGATGTCAGCAATTAGTAATAACCAGCAAGACAAATACAACCATCTGTTGTTCATAACATCTACAAACATTTCTAGAGATGCATATTTACAGTCCTATAATTTGGGAAGTAGGCTTATTAAATATATTGGAGAAGACTGAAGCTAGAACCATTGGCAATTAACTAAAGGGTTAAAACTGAAGCTAGAACCATTAGCAACTAACTGGTGGGTTAAAACTGAAGCTAGAATCATTAGCAATTAACTAATGGATTAAAACTGAAGCTAGAACCATTAGCAATTAACTAATGTGTTAAAACTGAAGTTAGAACCATTAGCAATTAACTAATGGGTTAAAACTGAAGTTAGAACCATTAGCAAATAACTAATGGATTAAAACTGAAGTTAGAGCCATTAGCAATTAACTAATGGGTTAAAACTGAAGTTAGAACCATTAGCAAATAACTAATGGATTAAAACTGAAGCACCTAGAACCATTAGCAATTAACTAATGGGTTAAAATTGAAGTTAGAACCATTAGCAAATAACTAATGGGTTAAAACTGAAGCTAGAACCATTAGCAATTAAATAATAGGTTAAAACTGCAGTTAGAACCATTAGCAAATAACTAATGGGTAAAACTGAAGCTAGAACCATTAGAAAATAACTAATGGGTAAAAACTGAAGCTAGAACCATTAGAAAATCAGAGGTATGACTTACAGTTCATCACGTCCACATGTGTGCCCAGAACATGGCGCCATCTGCTGACAGGATCCCATCTCGTAGTCAGCATCATATCCTGAACACTTGGCCAAGCATTCATTAGGGAATGTCTGGCCATTACTGGCACAAACAGGATTATAATTACTGGGACAGTTGCATGGCAGCCCTAAATAAAATATGACAACATCGATTTATTTTGTTTTATCACAACACATAATTATATTTTATTATGTTACACGTTATTAATTTATTTATTTATTAATTTGTTCTGGCCAATGATGACAAATGGTACACAAACAGTAATATTTGACATACACAATAAAACAAATGATTTTTTTTACTATTCACGCTGTTTATTGGTTCAAATTGTAAAAAATACAACTAATTTCACCCTATTTTAAGAGATGTTGTACTAAAATTTACCACTTTTTAAAGCAAAGCACGTGAAAAATATTCCTGCTTCATTTATAATTATAATATGTTTCCATTAAAATAAAAGCTAAAATGGCAGCTGACTTCATTGGAGATTATGAATCAATAATCTGTGGCAGGAATAATGATATATCATAAAAGAAGGTTCTGGCAGTTAGTTTTAAAAGATATATTAACCTAAAGTGGAACCTTCTTGTAAACGCATAAAAACTTCATACTTAAAACTTCTGATTTCCAATTTCACAGATGCTAAAAGGAACTTTGTGTGGATTAAGCTCGTTGCGTTTACTGGCTACTATGGCAGTCCTACCCGTATACTGATGGATATCCTCTTCAGTCACGTGACTCGTTAAGCACATCCTATTAGTACAGACTCTCTCCCCACCGTAACAAGTGCACTGATTACAGCCAAGCAGAAACTCGGTGTTGTGATCTAAATGATTGGAAACAGAACACAAACCTTCACAACAACAACAAGAACAAAAAGAAGAAAATGTGTTAACAAATAAAGGCAGCGTTTATCTCTCGGATTAACGAAGCAATAGACATAGTTTTAGATGACACAGAATAGTTGGATATAATTGTTACACGTTGTTGCTAAAACACGAGCTATTTCTACCACCAAGTGGAAGAAACCAGTTTCTTTGAAAATGACATTCACTGTACTAAGCCATATCAGAAAATAAACTGTCATGTCTGGTTCAATCCTAGTTATAAATTCTGCTGGACGAACTACCAAATAATATATTTCTCACATGTGTGTGTGTGTGTGTGTGTGTGCACGTGCACACACACACACACACTGACATACTGACCCTGTATACGTCCTGACCGCAGTAGACAGTGGCTAGGTTCTATACATCCCATATTCTTACAGTTCAGGATCTGATTGTTATGGCCGCACTTACAGCCACGATAACAATTAACCTGAACATCCTCATGGCTGACCTTAGATATCTTGACAAATGTCTTGTGTGGCACCAGAAATGATGAGATCTCACCCATGTGACATGCTGTGATTGATATATATATATATATATATATATATTTAATATTTCTAAATAGCATACATTCATTGAAAACTATTTAAACAGATCTGTTTTGAAAAAAGTAAAACAATTCTGAGATACCAGTTGTGTCAAAACATTTACTCTCAAGATCCAGTAATTTGGTTTTTCCAGTTACCTTTTTTGCATTGGTACTGTTTGCAGTCAGGATCTCCTGGATGTTTACATTTGCGATGTCTTAACACACATATTTCATCATCAGGACAAGGATTAGGATTACACGGTGTTGTGATTTCTGAGAATGTGTTGGAGTATGGACTTTCAACTGAAAATAAACAACACACTCGGTCTATAACAAAAATAAGATATAACTTATAAATCAATTAATGTACCAATATGAAATTTAATTTCTCATAGTGGTGAGGTTTAAGCATCAGAAAACAATACAGATAGTTGTTCTTTGATGGATCTCTAAACCGATTTGGGAAAACAAATTAACCGTGATATGATGCCTCGATATTGAATGGAACAGCTTCTCTCTAACCATTGATTAGGTAAAGAAAGCAAATCCTGATTCATGAATGAAGTTACTGCTTACCTAAATAGTAATCCAGAGACATACATGGCTTTGAGTCATCATCAGGTGACAAGAGATTACAGAACAAGGTTGGTGACATTCCTGGCTGTAAACGAGCTAAATCCATACAATCTGTCAATATCCGGATACAATCCCGTCTGGAAATATAATTGATAGAGTATTGGTCATCGATGTTATACTGAATCATCAAATATCTAACAGTGCTCTGACTGATACGACAATTAAAAACTAACAGAGTTAATATGAATGGGACATCAATTAACTTATTAAATTTACTCAATTTAAATCATTAGTAACAACCATTGATCATTAACATAACCAACACACGTATGATTATTACTAGCTAATATTAGTATGTGTGAAAATATTCAGAGTTCAAAGATATAAAAGAAGACACTGAAAAGGGCCTGATGGTAACATTCCAAAGAAAGAAATATTGCTTTGATGTGACACATATTAAGTTACGACAATTATAATGGATCCAAAGAAAGTCACTCCATGGCAGTGACTTATGACCTTTTCCCAGGACATAGCTCGTGGATCCAGATTAAGAGCTGTAACCTTCTCATTTATTTGTCTATATTGTAATATTAACTCTCATTTAATTAACTTTCATTGATGTTTTCAGTAATATGATCATTACTCGGTGACACTACAACTGACATAGCCATTACTCAACTGTATTACGACATCTTAATTTGCTGTACATTCGTCTAAGACAATGTTATTAAAAAAATACAGCAACAAATAGCAATCATTAGTTATTAGTTATTGTTGGAACCAACATCCATTACTAATCCTTGGATTACCTACACAATCAGCGATACAGCTGGCTCCCCCTATTGTACAATGTAGGTCATGTCGGAGGTTAAAACTTACCTGCATATCTGTGATGCTGGAGCTCGTCTCTCACATGGTTTAATATAAAGTGTACACGCAATGGCCTTCCAAACCTCGGGCCGACACGTGCGAATATCTGAAATTAGTAAGTGAAATATCTAATGCATTGATGTCAATGGAAATAATTTAAAAACAATTCTGAAACTGATGGGAAGAAGACATTGAAAATTGGAGATAAACAAAATGTTGTCATGACGACAAAAAAGCTCAACGAATCTTACAGATTTTGATACACTTACTGCTGTCAAATAACCAGGCTTTGAAATTAACGTTAAAAACTGGCAGTAACTATTTGCTGTCAGTCATTTTTTCAGTCAACTAATGTAATTTCCTGGACAGCAAATGTCGTGGAAATGTTCCCGGGTTCGAGAGAGCGGAGTTTTTTGATTATGGTACTTTTTAGCAATTAGTATTTTTCCCGAACCCGATAAACCGGGCAGCAAATATTTGCTGTCCCACCAAATTCTAGACAGTATTTTGGGAAAACTGGAGTCCAATTGATGCCTTTGCTGCTGTTAATTTCGATTCTTACCCATAATATGCCAGAAAGAATGTGAGATAAATGTGATTTATAAAACAAATGTATTATATGCTTTAGAAGAATATATATATATATATATATATATATATATATAATAATAATCGTATTTATTGTAGTAATAAAAAATATATATATTATTCATATACTACTTCAACTTTATTAAATATGCATTGTTATTATTATTATTAGGCTATATTTAATCAACATACACAGATGAAAATATAAAGGTACACTGACGTTTTATTCCAAAGTGCGGTTTCAATAATATTTTAATATATTTATAATATTAGATTTCTTCAAACAGAGACACAATGCATGAATATAATTTTCTGGGTTTAGAAAACAATTATTTTCCAAAATGACCTGAAATTTATTTTGAAGAGTAAATGCAGTAAACCTTAGAAGGCAAAGTTTGCGTCTCGTTAGAAAACAGTTTTTGGTAAGAAGAGATACGTGTTAGAAATCAAGTATCATGATGCGCAACTATTTCTGTATTAATGCCTACTTTCATTATAAATAAGGCAATACACTATTATTAGATCTGCCAACTCTATTGGGTACTTTTTGATTAACATAATTTTTAAACTATTTCATAATCATTAATTTTAGACAGGAAAACTCCTGCCTAGAGACAGCTACATCAATACCAAATGACGCTAACCATACGACACTGTACAGTACTCGATCATTAGTAAAGTCTAGATACTCTAAGCACTTGTCAACATAATTTCCCTGGCAAACATGAATTTCTATTCCATCTTCCACCTCACCTAAACAACTCACGTGCCTATTCCACATACAGAATTATGTTAATCAATTTATATACACTTCACATGCCGAGATTCTCCTTTGCCCAGAGTTCTGCAAGAACTAAATGGACTTGTGAACTCGAGGCCACTGATTCAGTGTCACCAAACTCTACCCACTTAGCTGTAACGCTTCCATATTGGATTATAATGAACGCTAACCATCCAGTCTAACCTTTAATTGGAATGAACTGATCCGTGTAATACGGTAACGTTATTGTACCACTCGACCAGAGTTGTACAGCTCTAGCGGCTCCTTTATCGGCTTCAGGATTACAGCTCTGGAACAGCTCCATGGGACGAAGATTGAAGTTAGTACAATAGGTCATGTCGCTACATCCCATCTGACATGGTTGGTCAACTAGAATATATAATTAAGGTTTAACTGATTATCAATACAGACACTTACACATGTACACACATACTCATATACACACACAGGCACACACACACACACACACACACACACACACAGACAGAAAATTTAAAATTCATGTGATTCGTGTATGAAATAAAAGTGATCAATGTTTGATTAATACATCTCTGGTAAATGTGTCAACACCCGCACAAAATTATAAATTAGTAGTGTACTGCACTGCAAACTTCTAAGTCCCGAGGATGAATCCCAGTGTTATCTGTTTCGCTAAAACATATTGCTGTTTTACGGCCAGTTTTGTTTACAAAGTAGGTTAGATTCCAAAAATTAAAACTTTATATAAAAAGGAGCCGAAGTGAAAGAGGAAATACCCTTCTGACATAGCCAGGCAGGGATTCGAACTCCGTTTCTCTAAGATGTTTCATTATATAGAGCAGGCACTCAATCATACATATAAGGTGAGATCAGTGCCAATGATGAACAAAACACTCACTCACTCACTCACTCACTCACTCACAAATTCATTTGACTCTGAGTGTGTTCAAACAACAGTTTACGGCAATTGATAGTAAGATATGTTCCCCAATATTCAGGGTTCATACACATTTTGACATCTCAGATTCCAGGACTTTCCAGGACCTTTCAATGTCAAATTCAAGGACCCTTTCAATGAATTCACAAACTTTTAACACTTTTAACAAGATACACCCATATTTCGGAAGAAGTGTAATGACTGAATTCCTCTCCACTTATGATTAGAAATATAGATCTATATGTCTGAATTCCAGGACTTTCAAGGTCAAGGACCTCTATACAAATTCCAGGACTTTCCAGGCCTGGAATTGAAATTTTCAAATTCCAGGACTTTCCAGGTTTTCGAGGACCTGTGCGAACCTTGATATTTGTCCCCTTATCTGTAGTTATAATATATGTTAATTGGGTGTTTTTACCTTCTCTGATGCACTCAGCCAGGGATACCTCCTTTCTGTTGTTCACACATTCCTCTAAGAATTCAGTGTAATACCGATACCATCCATTACTGTAAGTCTGAAATACAAATAAATACCGATTGCATTATGACCATATGAGTTTCAACCGCATGACAAAAACATATCATAACGTTCAAACTTTTGGCGTCTCGTGACGGAAGTCGTTTGCATATATCCAGGTCAAGGCCAAAGCTAGTTGGGTGCATGGACAAAACTCAATTTTAGATTAATATTATTGGGGGGGGGGGGAGGTTGTATATATTTTGTGTTTTACATGGTTCACATAAATAGCTTATAACTATAAAATTTTACATTTTTACATCTCTAAAATGTGAACGACGTATATAAAGAAAAAATGTCGCCGTTTTTCAGCCATTTTAGCACACGCTATACTAAATGGGAAGATAGATGTACGTGTATCAGTCGTCATGGAGTGAAGTAAAAGATGAAACACCCTTTTGGCATGATTATAACAGATCCGGAACATTGACGTTTAAGGTTAAAATGGTTTGATTATCACGGTATTATCGCTCAGTGGACCCCCTATAAATCCCACAATGCAAAGCGCGGCTGGTTTGTTTTGGTTTTTGACGTCATCATGCAATGGGTCTGTTAGACAATACTTTCTCTAACCAGTTATGATGTACCTTACCTTGGCACAGAGTTGTTGACATTTGTTGGTCAGAGCTCTTGTACAACATTGTAACTTGGCGTTGTCCATACCTATAAGGTCAATCCTACCACCATGATCGTATTGTACCTTCTTAGACTTGGCTGACAACAATAACAGACAGTTCCACATGTCCGTCTGCAATGTCAACCAACAAACGAACAGGATTAATACAATATAAATACATCATCTTCTTTTAAAAATGGGGTTTGGCTCAGTCGTGAATGCCTTAGCCAGGTTCAATTGGGTTTGTTTATTAGCTTTCTGATGTCTGTTGTTTGATTCAATCGATTCATTCTTCATTCGTCTCTTCATCAACTGCCGCGTTCCATCAGCGTTTGCTCATTTATTTAAACTCATCACCTCGTTATTCAGTAATTTTCTAGTTAACAACAATCTAACTCGAACGGAAAATGTCCAATTAGAAGAACTGCACCGAACAAAAACCCAACAACAATACAAACTTAACTAATTCGATTAATTAATAATGAAAGTAATTTAATAATTAATTACTGAAATAGAATTGATGATAACGGTTATAAAAACAATTCGGATGCATATTTAAAGTATAATGAGTCTATTTAATAATATAATATATTATAGAAGTATAGCAGATCTTAACCGCGTAAGTACTGTTTATATAATAATATAATATACAAATGATGAACTGATTGAAAAAAATAAAGAAACGAAAAGATAAATAAACGTTAGTTATTTTTTAATTCCTTGATCGTACTGACCCCGAGTGCTGCCTCTTCACATTCTGAGGTGACGAGATCATATTTTTCTTCATCTCTAAGATCTGACAACATCGCTTGTTGACAAATCTTCCGACAGCTCTCCGACTGGGTATACTGACAACATGGAACAGCTAGAAAATAGACGTTAGAGAATTGCACTGAAACTGTGATTTAAACACGATCTGTACATAAATAAAACTGTGATGTAAACACTACCTGTATCAAAAATAAAACTGTGACGTAAACACGATCTGTATAGAATTAAAACTGTGATGTAAACACGATCTGTACAGAAATAAAATTATGATGTAAACACGATCTGTATAAAAAATAAAACTGTGATGTAAACACTACCTGTATCAAAAATAAAACTGTGATGTAAACACTACCTGTATCAAAATAAAACTGTGATGTAAACACTACCTGTATCAAAATAAAACTGTGATGTAAACACTATCTGTATAGAATTAAAACTGTGATGTAAACACGATCTGTACAGAAATAAAATTATGATGTAAACACGATCTGTATAAAAAATAAAACTGTGATGTAAACACTACCTGTATCAAAAATAAAACTGTGATGTAAACACTACCTGTATCAAAATAAAACTGTGATGTAAACACTACCTGTATCAAAATAAAACTGTGATGTAAACACTACCTGTATCAAAATAAAACTGTGATGTAAACACTATCTGTATCAAAATAAAACTGTGATGTAAACACTACCTGTATCAAAATAAAACTGTGATGTAAACACATCTGTATAAAAAATAAAACTGTGATGTAAACACTACCTGTATAAAAAATAAAACTGTGATGTAAACACTACCTGTATAAAATAAAACTGTGATGTAAACACTACCTGTATCAAAATAAAACTGTGATGTAAACACTACCTGTAAAATAAAACATTAAACATTCAAATAAAACTGTGATGTAAACACTACCTGTATCAAAATAAAACTGTGATGTAAACACGACCTGTACAGAAATAAAACTGTGATGTAAACACTATCTGTATAAAAAATAAAACTGTGATGTAAACACTACCTGTATCAAAATAAAACTGTGATGTAAACACTACCTGTATCAAAATAAAACTGTGATGTAAACACTACCTGTATCAAAATAAAACTGTGATGTAAACACTACCTGTATCAAAATAAAACTGTGATGTAAACACTACCTGTATCAAAATAAAACTGTGATGTAAACACTATCTGTATCAAAATAAAACTGTGATGTAAACACGATAGGTACCGAAATAAAACTAATGTAAACACGATCGGTACCGAAGTAAGCGTCATCCACGAAGTGGTATGCCACATTATCGTCCTTAAAATGTTCTAACTTGTAGATATTATCCTTTAATTATTTCGAAGAATCATATTTGAAGAAAAAAAACCTTATAATAAATTATCAAATTTGATATCCAAACTATTAATGTTAAGCATAACACAGATGATTATTGTATAAGGTGAGAGACTTGAGTGAAGCATCATTTCTAACCTTCCTCTGGACTGATGAACATCGTCTGTGTATAGTTCCGTACACAGGATACTATAGATTGTGGACAGAACTCTTGTACATTATCCAGATCTGAGGCTGACGGCGTTGATGCCCAGAAGAGAGACTTACAGGCTGCTCTACACTGTGATGAGGTAGCTGGTCCACAACATCTAGCACTCACTGAAATAATGTCATGGTTTATATATATATATATATATATATATATATGTGTGTGTGTGTGCGCGCGCGCCCGCACGTGTACTGAAGTTAGTGTTATAATTTTACAACCTATGATATCAATAGTTGTATAAATTAATGAATATGATGGACCCGGTGGGGGGAGGTATGATGATGATTAATGTTTTACGGCCACTTTTGTGCACAAGGTAGGCTAAATGGGCCGAGCGACCTCCAAAGCTAATGAGACGAAGTGAAAGACGAAACAACCTTCAGATATGCCCACGCCGGGATTCGAACACGGGTGGTAGTGATCTGTGGTCCAGCACGCTACCGCTAGACCGCGCCGGGGGAGGTGTGATGAATGGGGGTTGGAAGTATATTCATACTCCATCTTTATTATTGGTGGGGGGGGTGCATACGCTGCTCAGTTAAGTTGATAAAACAGAAATAGGGAACAGCGAGATCAATGATTAAATAATAATTTGAAGAACACAATGAGTGAAAGAAAACAGGCAGAAAACATGAGAACAGACAGGTAATACAGGCAGGTAATGCAGACAGGTAATACAGGCAGAAGACATGAGAACAGACAGGTAATACAGGCAGGTAATACAGACAGGTAATACAGACAGGTAATACAGGCAGGTAATACAGGCAGGTAATACAGGCAGGTAATACAGACAGGTAATACAGGCAGGTAATACAGGCAGGTAATACAGGCAGGTAATACAGACAGGTAATACAGGCAGGTAATACAGACAGGTAATACAGGCAGGTAATACAGGCAGGAGACATTTTGGGATAGGCAACTAAAACAGGCTAGACACATGGGGATGGTGGCTAACACAGACATGGGAACAGACTGGTAAAACAGGCAGGTAATACAGGCAGGAGACATTTTGGGATAGGCAACTAAAACAGACTAGACACATGGGGATGGTGGCTAACACAGACATGGGGACAGACAGGTAATACAGGCAGGAGATATTTTGGGATAGGCAACTAAAACAGGCTAGACACATGGGGATGGTGGCTAACACAGACATGGGGACCGACAGGTAATACAGACAGGTAATACAGGCAGGAGACATTTTGGGATAGGCAACTAAAACAGGCTAGACACATGGGGATGGTGGCTAACACAGACATGGGGACAGACAGGTAATACAGGCAGGAGACATTTTGGGATAGGCAACTAAAACAGGCTAGACACATGGGGATGGTGGCTAAGACAGACATGGGAACAGACAGGTAATACAGGCAGGTAATACAGGCAGAAGACATGTTGGGATAGGCAGCTAAAACAAGCAAGAACCCTGGGGACAGGTGGCTAACACAGACATGGGAACTGACAGCTAATACAGGAAGAAGACATTGGAATAGGCAACTAACACAGCTATCGTACATCGGAACAGGCAGCTAACATAGGCAGAAGACACAATGATAGGCAACTAGCACAGGCAGCAGACATGAGGACGAACAGCTTACATCTAATACAGGCAGAAGAAACAGGGATAGTCAGATAACAAGCAGAAATGTGGATAGGCAGCAGACATGGTGTCAGGCAGCTAGCACAGGCAATGGGCACGGGAATAGGCAACTGATACGGGTAGCAGACTTGGAGACATTCAACTAACAGAGGCAGCGAGCATATGGAAATAAACAGAAAACACGGGCAGCAGACACAGTGATAGACACCTAACACTAACAGCAGACGTTGGGACAGACAGACAGACAGACAGACAGACAGACAGCTACCGTCTCTGTGGCCTAGTGGGTAAGAGAGTGGGATTTTCTTACTGATGGTCATACTGTGTGGGAGGTCTGAGGTTCGAATCCCGGCCGTGGCACTATTATAAGAGTAGATCTAACCAAGCAACTGGCAAGGTTTTCTCCACCAAACATACCATCTATTGTAAATTGTAAATTTATTTAGAATTAGTCCTCGTGGTGAAGCAGTAAATTACAGACCGTATGAGCCTCCCTGATTTGAGGTAGCTCAGCCACGTCAAATAACTAACTGCCATTTCGGACACCGATAAATACCAAAATAAAACTAAAACAATTTCAGTGAGAACAATTATGAAAAGTGGCAAAAAACAGCCAGAGTTAAGGATTTAGATATCGAGGGAGGGGTTTGTGAGATAATATCACCCCCCCCCTTCCACCCGTCAGAGAAAGTTGGTAGGAAATCCCGATCATAAGTACACATGTATAAGCCAATGCTCCATAAGATATTAATAAATATTAATAACAGTATTATTGTTTTACGAGTACTTTTATGACAACACCATACGCAGACCATGTCAATAAATAAACACACACACACACACACACACACACATATATATATATATATATATATATATATATAAAACACATGGCTAATGGCTATATGCATATATTCATTAATTACGCTTGTATATATGTAATTTATTGTTGGATGTTTCATCACAAAGCTACGCAAAATACACAACATTTAAATCGGGAATATAATAGTACATAACAACAAGAGTCCGGCGCTGTGGTGAACCATAGCCAAGATCCAGTACGAGAACCTTTCACTGGTTATCTCTTAAAATAGAATGTTTTATCCGAAAGATTTGGCGAGACTCGATAACTGAAGTCACAGACAAACTCCACTTATGTGGCACCAGTTTATCAGAATGAACTCTGTCACGGAGTAATTTGTAACTTAATTGATCCAGACACATTCTGTTCATAATCTGGATATCGTATCATCGAGGTGACCGGGACGTGTGACTGCCGTCTCTGGTTATAACTCACACTAACAGGGACATCTGTTTGGGTCGACCGCCACAACAGTGGCACCTGTTATTTGTTGAGGTAGCTAAAAAAAGTTCGTTTTTATGTAACACTGGAACTCGTAAACCAGGATGGCAGGAAGCTGAACTGTACTGATATAAACAGATGTTGATGTCTGGTCACTGGATCTTTACAAGATAGGTGAGTCAGAAGGTATTTCACATCAACAGGATATTATCATTTACTGATAGCTACGACAATGATCCTTATAAACCGGACGACACAGAGGATAATTATCTGACAAAAACTGTTTTCTCTAAACTGTTTCCAGAGATGGTCATGTGACCAAAATGTTGTCTCTAGATCACACTTAGGAGATGGTCATGTGACCAAAATGTTGTCTCTAAATCACACTCAGGAGATGGTCATGAGAGCAAAATGCCGGTTCGGTACCTTAGGCAGCGCCACCCCCCCCCCCCCGACATAATTCCATTACTTAAGCTCATTTGACCAGTGACATGATACACATCTGAGAACGAAATGTCGGTAACTTCACAGAGAGATGAGAGGTTTTATTTGTGAAACAACGGATAGAAATATGTTGGAAATTGATTTATTTGTTATAAGAAATTACCTAAAAGTCTCATCAAACTCAAACTGTATTTATTCTATCCCAATGAGGATGTCATTTTATCCGCGGCTAAAAGCAGCTAACCGCAGCTAAAAGGGATCCAGATTTGTGCATTTTGACATCGCCTCTCTGTAGGCAATGTAGCCTGGTTCGTCGCTCGGGGCAGGCTTAACGGGGGAGTCACCGTGTGCCCCGCAGTGGTACGGGGCCCCGCAGGTCCCACAACTGAATCAAGTGATTTTCGTTGATCCAATTATACACTGGCAGTAATCTAATTATGAAACAATCGTTGAAGTCACGTGATATTATTGACTTGTATTTATTATTTATTTAATAATGTTTTCCATTTGAACTCCCATCCCACTTCATTCATTACGGAATGAACTATATTTAGCCCCTTATAACCTCCCTCCCTCCCTCCCGTCACATAGAGCTTCTGGAACCGTGCGTTGTCGGGATCCCCCCCACCCGGCTCATTCCCAGGACGTCCCTGGATGCGGGCAAACAATACAGCAGTGATATATTTTGCGTACTTCATCAACTACAACCGGAGTATGGCTCTCCATGGACAATAACGTTTTACCAATAAAATCTTAATCACCCGCCACCCAGTCGCTTGCAGATTGTATACCCGTCATACAAAATATCATAACATCTCTTATCAATTGGAGTTCAGTGGTTAGAGCATTGCGCTGCAAACCTCCGGGTTAAGGTTCGAATCTGACTGACCACTTTGTTTAGAGAATATTTCTCCAGGTAGTGGATCAGATGTCGATATTAAATAAACCACTCACTCACCACTCACTCACTCACTCACTCACTCACTCACCATCTCACTCACTCACTCACTCACTCACTCACTCACTCACTCACTCACTCACTCACTCATTAATTAATTGGAGGACACCCGGTGCAGTGCAGTTAGTAGTACAATGTAATGCACACCTCCACGTCTCGCGGGTTCAAATCCCCACACTGTCTTTATCTGTAGAAAGATTTAGCCATTGTTAAAAATCTTCCGCCTGACCCATCAAACCTTCTGTGACACTGAATGGCTTAAAACTGTGTCAATGTGTCATAGAACAACATTCATTCATGCCCACATCATTCCTCTAAGTAGAAGCCCCTCAACCATGTGTCTTCAAAATGTAATCAATGCCGAGTGAACGCACTGACTGGCTGACTCACTCACTCACTCACTCACTCACTCACTCACTCACTCACTCACTCACTCACTCATACTAATTACTATGGTATCTACCAACAGCACCAGCTAGGAGATTACACATTATTTCAGTAATACGACAAACGATATCTCTCTCTCTCTCTCTCTTACTAATCGTATCACCATAAATACCAAGTTCTGGATCGGGTTCCTTCTAGTTCCTTGTCTCAGACAATCTTTCCAATAATGAAGCTATCCAATTTATGATTGACTCTTCATAAGATGTTACTGATAGCGGGGTAGGTAATTGTATCTTTTGAAGATAAGCTTTCATAATGATTACAATAATAATTCCCAGAGTCCAGAGGTTTACCATATATATATATATATATATATATATATATATATATATTTATTTTTTGGGGGAACTCCATAATGATATATATATATATATATATATATATATATATGGTATCGTCCCATAATGA
>JAODUP010000677.1:370000-415000 GCA_025642065.1 Paralvinella palmiformis | reverse complement strand
TAACGAGCACATAATGTTAAATATCACGTGAGCGCTGGCTCAGAGAGTTAGAACTGGTTTTGGCTCATCAAGCGTAAGCGTACATCATTTTAAATAGTTGATAAACAATTAGGTCGTCCATTTTCCGTACAGTACCGCGCACAAAGTGTTAGCTACTTCAGACTGTTCGTTACAAATGAACTAAGTCTGTTCTTCTATGCAACGCACAAGCATCCACCATTTTACACTGTTAAAATATGATCAAGTCGCACATTAGCACAAACAACCCTTACCGCGAAGCTGTAACAACATTAAAGTACATTTGTAACACACACACACGCACACGCACACGCACTCCCACAATAACATGCCTTCATTGTATGTAGTAACACATAATACAGGACAATACCATCAATCATCATTATAGCTTCTACATATTTAGCAACATTATTACACTGGAGATGATTTTCAAATTTGCTCCGTCGTAGAGCGGTGAACACAACAAATACAAATGGAATGTGAACAGTCTAGAAATCGCTTAATTGCTACTTAGCGTTCTTAATAATGAGAAATATTAATCTCGGCACAATATCTCGAGGCGCATGCGTCAGACAGTAGTTAGAAAACTATTGTTTTAAAAATAAAATGCAATAAACCAAATCACTTTATATAATAATGCCCTGGGACAGAATTAATGGACGTTCGCAATTCAATCGAAGAAATTGAATCGTCCGTTTTGTTCCCGTTCCAAAATTAACCCGACTTCATTCAAACAATGGGCCAAAAGAAAACAAAGCGTTAGTTGTCTTTATCAAAATAATTAATAAAATTTAATATAAGCAAAATACACAGCCGAAGACGTCTAATTATTTTAACAGGTTTTCTGCAGGTTCCAATTTCCTTCTGGCACACACACACACACACACACGCTGGATAGGGAAGACAGTATGCAGTGGTCCAGGTACGGTGAGACTAAAGCAATAATCATGTCTCTCTCTCTCTCTCTCTCTGTCTGTGTGTGTGTTGTTGTGGGGTTTATATATATATATATATATATATATATATATATATAGAGAGAGAGAGAGAGAGAAAGCGGGATAGCAAATATATAAAACTTCTAAATTTAGAGACCGTCCACCCACTATGACCTTATTTACGGGTTCATTATTAATGCAAGGTGATAGTTTACTGGTAAACATGCGGCTAAGAAAGGTCTGTTTACATTTCTGTCTGTCAAATAAGTACCCGTACTTGAGAATGATTTGCATTAGAACACGAATTTTTTTAACCGAGTTAGACTCAATGGTCCAGCGAAGGCCAGGACGAGACATATTTATGATGATGACTAACCCACAACTTAACATCCAAAGTCTCAGACATCAGATACCTCCGACAATTACGTTAAGTTTTATGGGTCTTCTTCAACAATCATATACAATGTTAGGGTTATGTAAAAAAATCAATTTTGAAACATCGACAACCAGTGACAGTGTGAGTACATATTATGGTACAGTACTAAAGGTCTGGTTTTACCAAAAAAATTTTATTTATTACACTACCTCGTATGACGCTGATTCTTCTCTAGTGTTGTTGTGATTTAATTGTAATGTGGTCAAACATATAATAATAATAATGTGTTAGTGTGTAGTTTTTCTGTTTAGTTTCAGCCCTGGTCACATCGGAATATAATATGGCTATGGGGCAACTACCCTCGGAATAAGTTCTGATGAAACATCCCACAGGCACAAATAATACAGGGATATGAACTCAGACTTAAAGAACAGCGGTATACTGCATTAGCAACTGTATCTTGGAAGTGCCTAGCAATAATAATAATAATAATAATAATAACAAAAACAACAATAACAAACACAGACATATCCCAATAAATATATGGTCAAGAATATTAATTTTGTCACAATAATAAACTGCATTATCCAAACATCTGAATCATGTCTATTTATTTATTATGAATTTTGTATGTTTTTAAAATCTATTATTATCTTTAAATCATACCCGATACACTTACATCAGTATATAGTTTCTTCAATGTGACGATTTTCTTCTACCCGACATCATATTCTAGCCACGTGACCCTTAATCTACATAAACTATGTTAAGAAGCCAGCCAAAAGCTTATAATGATCCAAATGGGACTTGATGCCCGAAGCCGTTCCCATCAAGTTACGGTTCCTCTCTACCGAGAACAGACTCGAATATTTGGAGGTAGTGTTAAACAGGTACCACTACTCCACTACAACAGGTAGTAATGGTCGTTGTTTAGATATCCCTCATTGTTAAAGCATGTTATTATCGGGTTTCCCCCCCCCCCCCCCCCCCAGTTAGCCAAAAAGGGAGCTGGTCATCGGTTGAGGATCCTGGCGGGATTCATTCGGATCCGGTTTCTGTGCGCAACTGCGTGTGGCTGAAGATTATTCTGGATCCATCCGGCCGGGATGCGTTCAATAATCCATTAGGACATTATTATCTCAACAACCATCTTCGTGGCAGATCAACGAACACAACCGAATTTAAGGAAAACAGGATAACAAAGAATGCCCACCTAAGGAATCCGGATTTTTTTTAAACCTCCCCAATCACCTGTCTGTAACTCACTTCCATAATGTACGGGTTTGGTTTATTGTAAACTTATTTCGTTCGGGTTCAAGATGGCAGATCGTGTTCCTCTTCGTTCAGCGTCATCACAATCTAATCGCATTTAGACATCGGGAGTGCAACAGGATGCCTCAGAATCATCACACATTCTGAAGAAGATAACGCATCCAGCATCTGGCTGATTACTACCGACAAGTGGATCCCGATAGCGTGTGGGCACCTGACTTTATTTATATAAAGGCGAACACCGGCTTAGCACGAGTCCGGAAAGTCGAACTATACTATTGATGGCAGAACCGTGTTTACGGGTCTGGATCGTAGATTTCCATGCCACCGACATGGGTAGTTCCTCCAAACAATTGCTGGATCTCACACAAACATCGGCACGACATCGGGATTGTTTGTCCTTGTAATCGATGACTGTTCGGATCCGGTTACGACAACAAGCCCGTTCCAAAGACCCCAGCCACCCCCACCCCCACAAAGCAGGGCATTTATTTACGAGATAAGCATTTACATCCTTAAATTAATGGCGTTTCGTAGGAAACTTGATTTAAATATATAAAAATACACCAAACCTCGGCCAATTGTCCTGAATGCACAGCAACAACATTAATGCACGCAGTCTCACTAAGAATTTGACATCCCATGCAAAATAATAAATATTATTTAATGAAATATCTTAGCTAAAACAACAACTGAAAAAAGTCGCCATTTTTGAGGCGGCATTGCAAAAATGGCTACGTGTGGGGATTAAAACGTTAATTAACATAGAAAACAAGACACAACAGTAACACTATTGGCTACAAATCCTGTACTAATTAACATAATTTTTAATGTATTGCTAATAGACTTATCTGGATAAGAAACAATATGTTTGCGGGTGTGATTTGTGTGTGTGCGTGCGGGTGCGTGAATGTGTATGCGTGTTTGTGTGTGTGTGCTTGCGTGCATACATACATAAACAAGTAACCCAAAATCTGAATGTTTTCACTATAATATATTGCATGATACAAAATTATAACGTTGTCTTACTTTTCGGAATTTCTGCTTGGGACTCTCAAAACACAATTATGATCCAAAAGATTTCGGAAATATCGCTAAAATACATAATACACCCCACGTGTCTATTATGTCTCTCTCTCTGTGTGTGTGTGTGTGTCCGGGCGCGCGCGTGTGTGTATTTAAAAAAAATCTAACTAGGTGGCTAACTTACAGTTCAGCTGATAATAACAACATACTTCAGTACCACGATGTTTATAAGTTGTATTCCAAGGATTTTAAGCCAACTGCCAGTTCAGATTTTTCCCCAGACAAATACTACACATATTGGTCGGTGTTCAGATAACACAACACTGATAAGAGTAATTAGTGATTACCGCTCAACCTGGATTACATCCAAGTCAGAGGCAACCAAATTCTGTCAGATAGAAGTCGATTACAATTGTCACCGTACATGCATCAAGTGTACCAATACGCACCTTCTGTACCCACCCAATATATATATATATATATATATATATATAGATCTGAAATATTATTAATGTATAACTTATATGTATACTGGTCATTTATCAGTGACTGCACACTAAATTAAACACATTGATACTCTCTAATTCTGCAAGAAATTCCTGTATCCGAGTGTAGCCAATTTTGTCTTATTTTCCAAACTGATGTTGACATAGACGCAACTTCCCTCTTTAGCATTGCTGTTCATGCCTGGCTCAGTCAAAATGAAGCACGTCTCTGGTGACAACAACTGACCAGATTTTAAAAGGTTTCCAAAATTTTAAACAGCCCCAGTCAGTCTCAAACCCCGGAGCCTCGTGATGGGCGTCAAGTGTCCAACGCTGTACCAACTAGGCTAACACAACTCAGCTAGCTCTATAAGTCCAACTAGTTAAATGGACAAATGATGCTTAATAAACATCAGAGTTCTGATGAGGAAAAACCTCACACACCCCACCCCGGCTTCAACACGACACTCGCAACATTGTTTGCTAAATATACCAAACAGTAATACGAAGTATACCCTCTAAAATGTAAACAAATCAAACAAAATCCCATCAATTCATTTCTGAGAAATAATTTCCAACATTATTAATCTATCTGAACACCTTTCACATTATGATCAATCAACTAAGACATATTATTTTTTCCTCTAAGGTTTACTTAGCCAAGAAATATGGCACCTTCGGCTACCGAGAAAATACTTGGGAAATATGACCACGTGACACTTCAACAACGGCCAGGAGTGAAATTGTACCCAGTGAATAGCTTAATAGTCGTATACATCTCATTGTCAGCACTCCCCTGGGGTCTCCAGTGGGTTTACTTTTATCTGAAAGCCGGCTGAAAACACACACAAATACAGACCCATTCACCAACTGGGCCAATACTTTAACTCGAGACCGTGACCCAATACGATTCGGTGTTGAAATGGTCAAATATTACTGCAGTAAATAGAATAGTCTATTTACATCCTGGCACTTGGAGAGGTTCCTCAATCGGTGACGTCGTCTCACCTGTTTTCACCAGTTGAACGACACCACAAACAATAACTTTTGTATTCTGGTAGCATTAGAAAGCCTACTTCAGGTGTGTGTGTGCTGTGTACACAGTTCTCAGTATGAAAATCTATCTCATGGAATGCATCTTTCGATTAACATCTTGGCCGAGAGTAACTTTAGTACGAACATCCACGCAAAGGATAATTGAGAACGCTGACACGCCCCCCCCCATGGCGAAATATTGAATTTCAAATTACGAAAACTATTTCCAATCGTGAGTAAAGAGCTTCATTACTCGATCCGAGTACGAGACGTTTGTCAACACAGGTGGCCTATTATCACACAGACACGCGCGCGCGCACACACACGCGGCGTCGGGTTTTATGTACTCGAACTTTCACGAAAACAAATCAGATTCCTAAAGACCTCCTCGTCCCTCTTCAACAGTCGTCTATGTCAAGGTTCAGTTGTAGACGAATCACTTGTTCTAACGTGAAGTTGATGACTTTAAGCCGATTACTAATTGATCATTTAACCATAACGGACACACCTCAGACAAACAGCTCGCAAAACTGAATAATATTATAGTCGACTTGCTAAAGAAGTTTGTTTAAACCAAGAATACGGTTCAAAACTGAAAACACAAGAAAAGCCGGAACGTTCTCAGCTCTGTAATATATATAATGTTGCCGTAAGTTATATGATATATATTGATATATGGTATATATTTATATATGATATATATTGATATATGGTATGTATTGATATATGATATATATTTATATATGGTATATATTTATATGGTATATATTTATGTATGGTATATATTTATATATGGTATATATGTTATATCTCGTATTATCTGACATTTCTATTATTTCCTACCCCGAGTAACTTCTGTTATGCTTCTTCTTTTACAATCCTATATTTATGTATATTATTCCTATCTTCTCGTTTATGTGTTTATTATGTCAGGTTTTCATCATTGTCATTTTTCGTATTAAAAGCACGAGAGTCTCTATGGTGTGTGCTTGGTACACAGTCTTCGTTGGAAAAATAAATAAAGTCATTTTGTTATAGAGCAGGATAAGAGTTTAGCTTAAAGGGACCCGGCCAGATCTGTATTTTTTTTCAATTTAGAATCTAACAAAATCGTGCGTCCAGAAAAATATTGGGCAGCACCTGTAATAGAAGTTATGTTAAAATGTCCCATCTGGCTTCTTAAGAGTTGGGGATATTTCTACGGCTAACACTAAATATTAATAGCAACATCCCCGAATATGGTGACTACACCCGAACCTTGGAACTACTTTACGACCTAAACGCCACCTGGAAGAGGACCAGGACACTTATATCACGGAATAAAAGACGCGGATGATTACTTTTCTCCGACGAGAAGGTAACACATTTTACCGATTGGTGACGCTTTATTTTCTCAGAGCCAATAAACGCCATCGTTCTTACAGCCAATGACCGTCATCGTTCTTACAGCCAATGAACGCCATCGTTCTTACAGCCAATGGACGTCATCGTTACAGCCGCCGGAATTGGATGCGAGTAGGGTTACCATGGCAACACGAACGTTTCCATCTTCATCGTTAATCGTTAACGGTAATATTAGGAAGTCCTCCTAGTCTAAATAATGCGCGACAATCACGTAACGTGTCGAGGATAGAATCTAGTACCAATGACATACATCACTGTTGGTGATCGGAGGAAAAGGGGGGGGGGGGAGGCACGATATATTAAATCGTCCTTAATAATTCGATACTGTCGTTATCTATCCTGATACGTCATCCGATCTAGTAAACGTGATGACGTCAGGGTGCGTGCGCAGAGTTAGATTTATCAGCGCAAACAAAATATAGAATAAAAACAAAGCATTCGCCCTCGTGTTTGTCTCACGTTAGTGACACCAGTCATTTAGAACGAACAGTTTGATAGGACAGCTAAAAATATCTAAATTCTCAATAAGTGCTGAATTTCCCCGAGTCGTATTAATTAAACGAGCAAATAATAGATTATAATATTATAACATAGATTATAATATTAAGATTGCTGGCTTCAGCTCTAAGGGAGACACCCGATAGTCTAAGTGTTAGCATTCTCATGCTAAACGTTCTCACGGTTACTCTGAACTGATGAACAAACCAGTAATCAAATATATGAATAAATTGGAAGCTTATTAATTTAAGTAGATCTATTCAGACTGAACGCCCTTCACTTGACTCGTTCCTTCTTATCACACCTGTATAAATAAACCGAAAACGACCAGTCTAATGAGACCAATCAGTTAGGACAGGTTCCAAGCAAACTGTGGGCGACCAGGAGATATTGTCATAAGGGATTCTGACATACGCGGAAGCATCGTCGTCGTATGCGGCAAGCCGCCGCCAAATTCTACGCGCGCTAGCCAGTATCCATGGCAACGCCTATTCGCGTCGACGTTGGACATCACGTGGACGGCGTGAATTGGCGAGAACCAAATCATATTACGATGGTGAATAGATAGACCGGGCTATACGACGAGGTTGTCGTGTTGTGTGTACATACTGGTACCAAGTGGTTATTGACTGATGCTAATAACAGTATATACGGACGACTATTTGCTAACCAACGATCAATTAACACCTCTCCAACTTCACCTCGGGTTGCCGTGTTCGATATTTCTCACGAGACTAGTTCCAAGAGACACCAAGATGGGATATTTGCTCGATCGCGACGATCGACCCCCCCCCACAAGTTGTCTTTCCCCCGCTGCTCTACACACGGGATCCCTAAACGAGCCACCCACCTTAGATCAAGTTACTTGTCATCGAAATCCGAACTATCCGTACCCTCGACGCTCCCCCTTCCCTCTCCCTCACTCCTCCCCTCTCCCATTAACACTGACATTTTAGTACAGAATAGCTATTGTTGTCGTCTGCCTGTGGTGCTGGTGTAAATCCGTTAAATCTTATTAACAGTTAATTTATTTCAGACCGATCCAATTGAAAACTTCAGATATATATGTTGCGCTGCAACAATACCAGAGTGTCTAATTATTTTAACGACACAAGTTTATACTAGGAGAATGATTTAGAATTGGGGGGCGTGATATATGCTCCATCATTGTACAACGTTTTGAAGTGGGATATGCCACCCTAACGTTTATAGCCCCGATTTTAACAACAAATAAAACAACGTTGACTAGAAAATTCTGATCATCTTAAATATTTACCCCGTCCTTCCAAGCCACATGTATAAATTGGTACGGACATTAATTATTATTGACACACACTACACCTGACTGTGTTTATTTACATAATCTGTATTTATAGCGAGGCTGCGGACTCGTGTTTTCGGTACAAGACGAAACCTGGCGGTAGACGGGAAGGAAACTGAACCGAAATCGGACCATTGCCTTCGTAACAACCACGTGCTAAGAGGGAAATGAGCATTTAGTGGCGGGAGAGGCGATCGATGTTTATGCCGAGGTACATTTTTTCCTCTGTTACGCGCCGCTCATTAAGCCGGGCTAATGCTAAATGCCATAATATAAACAAATATCCAGAGATTCAGCCACCACTTTGATAGATCACTCCCTCGTTTAAGAGTTCATCACCTGAAGGCCAAAAATGTCAAACTACGAACGTTGTGGGATAGTGTAAAAACCAAAAACGAAAAGTAGAACATCTTAGTTCACCGTCGACTTGTGGATCTTAAATAGTTTCCTACCACCCCCCCCCCCCAGCACATGTTATCCATTGGTTGACCTAACAGCCACATAGCGGATCCGAGTCTAGTACAGTCCTGTAGCATGCTCACTGTTTGTTTCCCATTTCTAAACAAGGATCCACGATGGATGAAGAACTGAGCCAAAATTGGCCTAATTTAGATTTTTAGGATGGATGCAATATTTAACAGGAAGCTACAGAAATATGAATGCCTTCCCGGCTAAACAGTTCTGGATTACTGTTCCGTGTAAATAGATTGGGACATCCAGCCAGCAACAGACACTGTCGCTGCCATAAAGCTGCATGTGCATTGTAATATTCAGGCACGGATGCAAACATGAGATATATAAAGCTATAATCGCCATTTCCAAAGCGATCATATATATATATATATATATATATATATATATAATTTGCATGTTATCAACAATAACAGATCAACGAAACTTAAGTAAAGTACAATAATTAGTAACACAAGCTGATGTTAATGATAAAAAAATTACAAATAATTTCTATGTTGATTATGTATAGTTATTAATGTATATGTATTGAGGTTAAGTGTGTGTGCTTGCCAGTGCGTGTATGCGCAACCAACTGAAATACAGTAAAGAATTAACAGGAACAGCGTCTTACAATAGTTGTCTGTTACGGAAACGGTTATAAGACTTGGATAGACTAAGTGGACTATTCACCTGACATATTATCGGTTATTTAGACGTTTCTACTTACCCTTCTGCAGCTATGTTGACATTGGGGCTGTAAGGTCAGATCACAGCACGTCTTCCCTGACCATTTCTCGGTGGCGCCGCTGACCACTAGGGGAAGAAAAATCAATGCCCACATCAGTAAACGACTGGAGAGTTCGTTCCAGGAAACGGTCAATTTTCCCATGCGCATGATGGGTTCACTGAACGTGCGGCGCTCAGTCAGTCACTGGCCATCCGGAACGCGCTTCGGGATCGGCGACATTTCCACGCAGTTCCTCTCAGAAAGCTCGGCGCGCGCGCACAAACACACACACACACACGAACCGTTCTCCTATAGCGGTCGTGTCCAGTCTAAGAAGTGGCCAGCACTTCCATCGTCAACTTTGACGAACTCGTCCAAGATAATATCACGTAATATATCGGCATTCCTCCGGTGGGAATCCACGGATTATCACTAAAATAAGATCCGGAATGAAGTCATTGGTTATAGACGACAATATTTATGATGGCAGAGTGTCGTGAACGACGGCTTAACAGGAGACACGGATCCAGCCTCGATGAGGAGTGTGCCAGGAGAAGCGACCCCGACTCCATATAAAGGTATTCCAGACTAGGACTGCGTTGCTGCTGGTTGCTGTGGTGGGAGGGACGAGGTGGTATCCAACCCAGCACATGATATACACACACACACACACTAACACACTTACCAACGTCCTAAAGCATGAATGAGCAAATATCCTTTAGAGAGAAGTGCCTCCGGTCGGCACTCGTCCGCGCATCAAGTGTGTTTAATTTTTAGGCGCTCGAACGCTACTGAGGAGCCATTCTCGGCCCCAGAATACTTGCTAGCCGCACACTCGGTTAACGCGTTGTCACCGGGGCCACCCCCCAAAAACCCCCTCCTCCTCTCCTCATCCACCCCACCCAACCATTCGGTGATTCCATCCTCGGAACTTCGACGGCTGGCCAGAGGTAATCCGAGCAACTGTTGCGGCGGGCCACTAGCGGTTGGCTGCGCGTCGAGGGAACGAGGCTCTTGACGGACACGGGCCTACAGCGGGCTGTGACCAAAACCACGCCGAGTCAGCTCGGCCGTGCTATATCGAGCCACCAGAGGTCGCCAGCGGTCGGCTTACTCAGTACGATGCCAACAATATGACGGACGACGACTCGAACCGCTCGACAACATTACCTTCCTCCTGTCGCTCGATGATTCAGTCTTCGACGGGACTATTACCGATAAGACCCCGAGCTACTCGTCTTAGGTAGCCTCTCTACGATCTGCGGGAACCAATCTTCAGATTGTTTCTTACGAACGTCTAAGAATGGACGTCTACTAGACGGTGAACTATACGTCGAGGCAGGCCATAGACGTCTAATTCGGTTATTTCTCCGGGGATAGTTGTGTCTTACCTCGTACGTCATAACCACGTGACCAGTCGGCCGCTTGCGTGGCTATATAACAAATAATGTGTCTGACCTCGACATTATAGTGTTAATGACACTGTGGAGTATAGACCATGCTCATTATTTATAATGTTTTAAGGGCCAGCAATGATAATCGTGATGTACACGGATCGAGGAGCCAGCTCTCTCTCTCTCTCTCTCTATATATATATATATATATATATATATATATTTGTTATGATATATATATATATATATATATATATATATATATCATAACAAAACATCAAAATGATTTCCTACGTCTCTCTACTAAGCTTTAAAAGTAACACCCTCTCTCCACAATCCGCCCCCTCGAAACCTTTACGAGAAGCCATTCAAATGTGAAATGAAGGGGAAGATGTATATTAAATACCTCACCAGGTGTTCTGTTAGCAGATGGGGAATTGGATAAAGACCGCAATTAATTGTCTGTCGCCCGCCGTTTCGACGATGATATACTGGGGGAGGGACTAAAACATCACCAAACAAGCGCCGAACGGCCCACACGCAAAGCGTAACACACCGGGCTGATGATGTACTCGGCTGATGATGAGCTAGTACCGTTAGTACGACAGCCGGCCGCTAACACACAGCAGGCACGTCGGAATATCTCCTCGGAGCAAATGAATTTCTCTTGTAAATAGCTGAACCATCGACGGCGAGATAAGACAGATCGTGGCCTAGTCTACTAATCTGGGGATGCCAGCAGTCACTCAGATCAGTCATCTGTAAACGGCAACACAACCCCTACCCAATAGATGACACCAGAGGGCAGTAATTCACGTACAGACAGGGTGGATCTAAAGACGTGTATTCGTCACGATGGTGGGGTGTTGGTGAGCGAGAGCCGCTCGACGACCACATTGTCTTTGGTACGCCGATACCTTTTGGTATGCCGCGTCATCCGAGGTGATCTATCTATCTCTCGCCGTCCCGTATAACGTCGGGTCGGACGGAGGGAACGTACCAAGATCTCGGCACCGAGAAGATCATCCCGTGAACTCGCTGGCCCGGTGGAGGTCGTCGTCGACGAACGACGAGGACTTGGTACCATTAAAAGGTCGACGGACAGACCGCGCGGGGCCTCTTGGATACCAGTCGGGGGAAGAGATAACGACACCAATCACCGAATTGGACAAAACGCTCCATCCATCCATCCGCTAATCTGAAGTACGATGATAATGGTGAAGAGTGAAAAAGCTCGCCGAAGCCATTCACATCCTTCCCCAGTCATCGATCACGACTTGGCGCCGATGAAGAAGGCGAGGTTCCCAAAACCGGATAGAACGCCGTCAGTTCGACGTGAAAATCTCCTAATGGACGTCTCTACGCCCGACGGACGACTTGTAGATGGGGGCAAGTTCGGCCTTTTGCTACTTGGCACCGTCTGGTTCCGAGCACTACAGAGCGTCCGACAGACAGACACACACACACACACAAACACACACATCGACCCCTCGCACCGTGACGCCAGGCCCACCGGCCCAGAAGGAAGTCTACGAGTACTACTTGTAGAGTAAAGTGCCCCACGATAAGAAACACACACGGCCGGTTGTAGATTTCAACGGGGGGGGGGGAGGGAGGGGGGTGTACTTTCAGTAGCTCAGTTCGTAGTGCATTGCACTCCACAAATCCAGGTCGTTGGGTTGAAATCGAGTGGTGCCCGTGTATGTGGGATCTTTCATCCGTCGGATAAAAGGCTTCGGACTTGATGGTTTCATTCCACTGACGGGCAGGGAAGTTCCACGACCGTGTCTCGATTGTGAGACCGGGGTCGGTGTTTGAAGAAAACAATCGCTTCCGGAGCATCGAATACGAAGTGTTTTTACAGCCCTCCAGGTTCGGTCCAGGTTAAAATCGTGGCAGAGTTATGTACCAACGATGCTGACATGAGGTGAATCATCCCCCTTCTCCCGTGAGGGGTTGATCAGAAGGTTTGCAATGAAATCCTCTATTTATAGGAAGCCTATCATGTTAGTGGGCAAGGAATTCCCCAATAGACAACAAAACTTGACCTTAGCTACCTCAAATCAGGGAGACGTATATGGTCTGTAATTTACTGTTTCACCACGGGGACTAATTCTAAATAAATTTAGAATTTACAATATTTGGTATATTCAGCTGAGAAAACCTTGCCAGTTGCCTGGTTGGATGAAAAGCTCCTCCTACAATAATGCCACGACCGGGATTCGAACCTCCGACCTCCCGTATGACCATGAGTAAGAGTCTCACGCTCGTAACCACTAGCCCATAGAGGGGATTACTAGTTGTTATCGGCCCAACTTAACTCGTACCCATTTATTCGTGGTCCGTTCTCGGTTGTGATTTCTCTTGTCTTCCCGACTAAGTTTCGATATGATGTAATTAGTTAACACTTGTCTCCGTTGTTCCCTCTCTGCCTTTTTGTAATGGCGTGTTCTCTAATAATAATAATAATAATAATAATAATAATAATAATAAGCTATGTTGGTTCATACAGGCCTGTTTATTAGTTGACCAGGGATACACCAATGAAAGGTACCAGAATGTTAGCCATAAATGTTCACTTATAGATATTTATCAAAAGTAACCTTGATCACGTGAACTTCGATGTCGTTCATTAGTTTCTACCGATCTGTACGTTCCCCGTCTCTATACATTAGAGATTAAATCCTCTATCTGTTCTCTCTATCCGTTCTCTACCTGTCCTCTGTTGTCTTTTACTGCCATCCAAACCGTCTTCAGTATTTGTTGTATGTTCGATCAACGATCATCTGTCCGCTGGTCTCGTCTGCCTCTGAGTCTGTTTGCCTATTTGCCTATCTGTCTGCCTATCTCTCTGTCTGTGTCTCTGTCTATTTGTCTACTTACTTGTCCGTCTTACGCTTTTGTTGCCTCGATAACATGTTCAGAGAATAGACTCGTCCAAATTCTATCCGGTAACACCTCCATCGTGTTACACAGTATAGATGGCCACCAATGGATCATCGACTGATAAACATCTACGAATCAGTTCGATTATTCCGGATCTGTCAACACACACACACACACACACACACACACACACACACACACACACCTAGTTCTAGTGACTGCCCAAAATATAGTCATAAACTCTCAAACTGTAATCTGTGAGACTTCCATAAGCAACACATCGTCACTCTGAGTAATTCTAAATCTGAGCAAAACATAAAAACTTGTGGCCACGGACAAACAATTTGGTTAAAGATCACTTTCTTATTTACGAAGTAAATGTTCACGTTTATTTACAGTACGTGGTTATGACGTAGTGTTTATCTGTAAAATCTTATCTTATCGAAACGTGATTTATTGCAATTTTACGGCCCACGAAATAAACGTTTCTACTGATTACAATATGGACGTACTTAAAGTGTACATCTGAGCCGTGGTGTACTTAGAAGGAAGAGACCACGTGATGCGACTTCACTCCCTGTGTGAGCTTGGTGGCTTGTGGGACCGCGTAACATTGCAACGCGTAGTTTTGAGGATGTTTCATCCGTAAATGAAAGGCTTCGTGGCTTTGTCGTTTCAATTCCGTAGAAATTCGCCCCTCGACTGTACGTTCCTAACGCGAGTACAAACGAGGCTAAGCGAAATACTCACCCACTCACTAACTAACTCAACCACTCACTCCGTTATTATGGCGATTTGCGAGAATCCCTGCTATCAAGAGAACAAGTAAATAAATTATATAATGTTGAGCCATACTGAGTGTGAGCACCTCAATGAGTAAACCAACCAATAAAATAACGAACCGAATAAAAACAAACAGGCCGTCTTCGTTAAAATAATTCCAGCCAATCAGCGTCCACTGCCAATCCAACATCCGGCACGTGACCAATAATCATTCCAAGGCCAGGTGAGAGCTAATCGATTAAATCTGAGAAGAATTCCGAGATAGTGAACGGTCACTGATTGTCGTCCATGTTGTCCAGATGACTCTCTCTCTCTCTCTCTCTCTCTCTCTGTGTGTGTGTGTGTGTGTGTGTGTGAACTTGGCTGATCCAAGTTAAGAGTTAAGCCCAGCCCGTCCATCGCTCGGCTAATATGTGTGTTAGTGTGGCCCCGGACGCCCGCAATGCCAAACACTGGCTCTTTACCTGTACAAATAGACAGTGTCCACAGCTGGCTCTAGGTCTCTCACGTCGTGTCACACACACACATACACACACAGAGAGAGAGAGAGAGAGGGGGGGAGGGGGAGGGTCACACACAATATTTCTCTATCACACACACACACACACACAGAGAGAGAGAGAGAGAGAGAGGGAGAGAGAGAGATAGAAAACTTACAATATTTCACACACACACACACACACACACAGAGAGAGAGAGAGAGAGAGAGAGAGAAAACTTAACATATTTCACACAAACACGCACGCGCGCGCACACACACTCAGAGTTTATTTGACCAGTGTCCTCCAAAGCGAGACTTGCTGAAGCATGTAATTCCTTTTACCGATAAAACAGACAGTGGAAGGAGTCCCCCCTCTTGATGATTCTGTGTTTTTAGTTCTTCCAAAAGAAGCCACCCCCTCTGTCTTAACGAGAGCAAGAGGGCAGTAGGGGGTTACTATTAGTATAAAGGGTCTATGAGAGGTACTCGAGAGCGGATCTCTATTAACGACATTGGTAATAACCTATGTCAACCAACGAACAACCCCCCCCCCAACCTGCCATAATATGATAGCCCTAACCTTTGGAGGCCCCCCACAATCATCTCGATCTAGGCTGTAAGTGGCTTCACAAAGACAGACAATGTCCTCTTAATGGTCGCCTCTTACCTGACTCAGTTCATTTGTATTCAATTAAGACATTCTTCTTGAGGGTGTCGTAGCTACCTGCATCAAGACAGCAGAACTCGGCTAGTATGAGGCGGTAGGTTTGGTGGGATTGGGGTGGATCTTTACGGTGGATCTTTACGGTGGGCAATGAAATCCGCATTAGTGGCGCACCAATTGTACCACAGACACACACGTCCAGACCCTGGGATCGAATCCCAGTGATGGCTCTCCGTGTGTTAGATTAATCGAAAAGGGATATTTAGCTTGAACATTCCATTTCTCTTTACATGTGGGATTTGCATGGAGGTTAAACAAAGCGGTCACTCACTCACTTACTCACTCATTCACTCACTAAAGCAAGTCCCCCCAGGCCCCGTCATAGTAACGATCAATGATGCTCATGTCGTAGCTTTAATTAGTTACCATGGAGACGGAACGCCAACACCAGTTTCCGTGGACATGAAGTGGGGCAGATTAAAGGTCACAGACTTGGTCTTTATCTGTCATCACTAACAAAGGAGGGGTGTGGGTCAGGTCAAACCGCTAATAATTACTACCAGAGTAATTATAGCGTCATCATTATCAATCATCAAAGTTTCATTACACCTTTCATTACCATCACCATAACTCGAGTGGTCCAGAGGTGACCGCGTGATAGTTGATGCCAAGGATCACGAGTTCAAATACGAAAAAGGATTAGAGATTAACAGTCTCTGGTCATAATATCGTGGGTGGCTGACTGTTCTAAGTTCTGTTGTCGTGTCGATGAATTAAAGTAAGTAAATAAATAATTGATTTTATTACATCTGGTATTCTATAAGACTTTTACAGAACATCACGATTCTATTGCACCTCTGGATAAAGCCGTGAGTATATTACACTCATGAACAGAGGCACACGTGTATTGATGAGTTGTAGGGGAATGAGAAATAACAAATGAAAGTTTGGTGGACACCACACACACACACACACACACACACACACACATATATATATATATATATATATATATTTCTCATATTGATTATGTTTCTCCTTTCTACGCTTTCTAACATCATCAGGATTCTATAACCACAGGATTCTTTTATATCTTCGAAAGAACAAAGCGTCACAAGATTCCCGTATGATAGGATAACAATCCAGGTTCCGCCATGCGCATTATATGGATGGCAGACGACACATCTAGTGTCCAACTATAACCGACTGGGTGGTATTTAGTGGTGTCATCCAACTCTCTCGTGTAAGCCAATCAAATACGAGAACATTAGAGCTTAGTTAACTACATGTACTGATGTTCTATTTGCCGTCCTGTTCCAATACATTAATAATGTCAACACTGACGGTAATGGGTCTTTAGCTAGGTGAGCTATGATCAGGACGAAGGTGTCTCCGTCACTAATCCCGCCCAATTCGACGCCTTTAAACGTATGTTAGCTAGACAACGACATGTGCACCGAGCATAATTTGCACGGAGACGTTTGCGCATGCGCACCAGCGGACAGAGACGTATACGAACACGGCCCAGTTATTTCCTCTGATGAATTTCTGGCCGTGGCCGAGTTCCGCGATGGCCATTTGTTTTTCAATTACGGTAACCACAAAACCCGGTCTGATAATAAGGATGCTGTTTGTGGCTCTCTGATTGTAATTAAATCTGACAAAAATGTTAAATTCTTCAATTACGTCTCTCTGAGAGGAGGAGGCTGTAGACCAATTGTGGTTACATCGATTCTACAATTATTGTTATTTGACACCGTTTAAATGGTATAGGCCTATTTCTAGATGATGAATGAAAATTGTACACTTTACCACCAGCATATATCACCGTCAATGTTACAGTTTAATTTAAAATCACCGGAGACCTTGATGATCCCAAGTTTTCAAAATCAAGAGGCACCCCCATGTAAAAAAGATGGGTAGATCTGTGGTACCAAGATTAAAATTCCGTTCGTAGTTCAATGGCGGTAGCACATCACAGAAAATGGTACTGCGTTCATTGTATATCGGAGATATATTACCAACGTAGTATTTGTGATGGAAAATCCTGTCCAATTCTATGATCCAGATAAGGAAGTAAAGTTTTGAAGATCCGACATTCAATCTCGGTATATCTGAACCCTGATTATTGTCAACAAAACGCCATACTGTGGCTGTACTTTGTCGGGACTTAAACACGACAGCATAAACATAGGAGTCAATACAAAATTCCCAAGCTAGAAATTTATGAATTATAAAATACACACACACCTACACACACACACACACACACAGACAGAGGGAGAGAGAGAGAGGGGAGAGAGAGATGGGGGGGGGGTGATGAGCGGGTGCTCTTCAGATTCAGATGAGCCCAGACATAATCCGTTATTTTGAATTTCTGAAAACCGAGCCACCCATCCAATGACGAGTGAGGAGCAGGCGTGACCGTCATTCTTCCGGCCAATCAACGTCCAGTATTAAGTGGCTGTTTACCAAACAACAACCCGACCAAATGGAGACGTTCGAAGAAGCCCTCCCAGGACCCGTCATCGACACACACAGACGCCGATTTGCTAATTATGTTATACAGGCAAACTTACAAACAGACGCCGACGATCAAATAGCTCAGAGAGAGAGACAGACATCCGAGCTCTAGTAGTGGCCAGGAAGCCATGCAAGATGAAACATCTTACCAAGATTACCCGCAGCCAAGCAGATCACTCCCGGTCGGGCTCTTAGCCGTTCTTGAAGAAAAATGTAGTTTACATTTCGAAAAATGCAAACAAAGACGCTGATTTAGACCGTGAGTCAATATTAATGGTATAATCAAGCGATGCTTGTCAAATACAATTAACTAAAACTACAGCGGAGTCCAGCCATTTTGGAGGTCTCATTAGTTTTTAAAAAAAACATCCCCCAAAAATTGGCAACAACACAGACGTAAAACCGCTGATGATTAAAAAGCCAAATCTGGATCAATGAGAGATTACCGGCGTGTTTCCTGGACACTCCATTATGACTGTTCCATAACTCACGAAACGGTAGGATTTCCCGATCCAGAACCGACGTATCCTCCGCAGGAGACATGCCCCGGAGAGAGGGGCGCCTGAAAAAACATATCCGCGGGACTCCCAGTTACAGACATCGCGACCAACCGAACGAAGGAAGAAGGATATCCCGAAGACGCGTCCCGTTGAGCGACGTTTACACTTGCATACGTAACATATCGGGGATCGTAATAACTCCACTGGACGATAGAACAACCAATCAGACTAGCTCCAACGGTCGACGTCAACCAATCAGAAGATGTCGTATCCGGAATCGATGGATGGACGGACGGGTAGATGTAGTTAGTGAGGATTTAGTTTCCCACGTGATAGATTTGATCTGTCGGCGTTGTTTGGATGCTAACTACCATGTGTCAGTTTCTAGACGAAGTGTTTGTTGTCGAGACCGTACTGACAGCTGGTAGTATCGGCCCACCACCGAGCTCAGACCTCGTACTAACTAACAGCCCTAACATACGTACGGCCGTTCACATCGCTCAGTGTATCATTAAATGGAAGCTTGTTGTCGTATTAAGGATATTCACACGAAATGGCTTATTATTGACCGGATATCAACGGCCCAGGTCCGACACATCGCTTGGGCCAGATGCCAATCGTTGGGCGCAATATTACTGGATGGCAATTTTTTTTTGTTGTAAAACGTTTCAGAACCGCTCCACCATCATCCCGCAAAAATTAGAAAAACCAAACTCTACTGCAGTCAGATATCGCGATGGGGCTAATTATATGATAATAGTGCATTCACGAATCACAGAGTAATGGCTAATTAAAATGAGCTAAATCTTAATACAAAACAACACCTCTCACTAACCAACCTTACTCAACCAATAAAAAAGTGCTAAACAATTTGATATCCGACAAACGAAGGAAAAAACCGTCTTTTCTTTCGCAAAACTTGGTCAGCTGACAAATAATGATAAATTTCACGTGAACATATTCAATTAAATAACTCGCTTCACCCACACTAGAGAGGGGGGGGGGAGATAACCACCGACCTCCCCCCGCTCCCCAAAAAATTTGAAAGCCGTACAAAGAGAAGCATCATATTCTACCAAATAGAATATTTCTCTTTACAATAACAACATCCATCGTGAATCGGAATCGTAACTGGGCCTCTAAGTTTCAATATTTACTCGCATCGAACTGAAGCTTTGTGCGCTAAGAGTTTTCTGTTTAGAAATACGACTTCGGCGAGGGGCGTATAAGAGCTTTAATTTCAACTTCTGGATACCAAAACTCGGTTCTTTCATTTTTCACTGTCAGTCCCCGGACTTTTTCCGTCGTCTGGGGATCATAAAGTGATGTTTCGGGTTCGTATTTTGAGCGGAGGTTGCAAGACGTTTGAGGTTTCTAAAGCCGGGGGACGGAGGTGAGCTGCGTTTATCGGCGATGTAGGTGGAGCCACGGGGCTCTTCTCGCCCAAACACGCAGCTCGGATGTAAACACCGGATACTGGAAGTCACGGATGAGAGTACGGGATACCCACAGCCGGCAAGATGGAGACTATCCGAGGTCGAAAAAAGACCGAGTTTAACAAACAAATTGCGAACAAATAAACAAACGAATAAACAAACACATATAAACAAACACATATCAACAAACAGAGCAAGATGGGGGAGGATTGCCGTTACGACGAACGCCCCCCCCCCCCGCAAGATGTTCCGTATAAAGAATGGCCACAAACGAAGCATACCATCTGTATAATCGGCCATTTTATGTTACAATGTAGCCAACCAACATAATTCGGCATTAATATCTCAGAACAGTTTGACAAATGAGTCGATCGAGGCCATATTTGTCTTGTCATAATCGTTGGGCGGGTATGGCATTAAATACAAACCGGCAAGCCGAAAATAAATATATTAGAAAAAAAAAGGCCCTTCTCAGCGGCAACAACAAAAACTCAATGTCAACTACACGTCACAGACTTAAAATCCTGACAGAAAAAAAGTTAATAAATAACATTTGCTAGATTTTACATCAGCATAAACGAGTGAGGTATTAGTATATACCCTAGAGAGTTGATAGGCCATTTTATGGTCGTGTTACATCGTTTATGAAGAGTATTTGCGTGTTTTTATGGCGGCCTAATTTTTGCCATTAGCGATATTATTGGCATAATGGCGTAATTGTAAAATGGCGGCCGGAGAAAATGTCTCGATAATTTGTGGCGTCGCACGTAACTTGTCAGCTCCGTTACATAAACAAACATGGCAAGGATATCCTGGTAACTAATCTGATAACGTGAAATATGGAAACACACACACACAGAGAGAGAGAGAGAGAGAGAGAGATGCACATGCACGCGCAATGTATATCTTTTTGATGACTTACTAATGTATTTGCTCATTTCAATATTAAGTTCACTTCTACTGGAGGCGGGCGGTGGGGGGGGGCGTGCTTTCGCTGAGTAAAAAAACCCACACTGGATCACGGAATCATGAATCCTGAAAACAATCTCTGGACAATATATCGGCTGACTAAATCCAGAACAAGGACTTTTCATACTGATAGTTGTCAATATGTCTCTCCTCCCCCCCCCCAAGTGTCTTAGCAGTACGTAAAAAGGCACTGGCACTATGGACCACAAATTCACTGTTCCACTGTCTGTGCGCACATGATACATATCGGACACGGACACACACACACACACACACACAAACACAATGTCATCATCATCATCTTTATCATCATCATCATCATCTTTATTCATTGTTAGTCTATTGACCACCATAAGATCCCTAACTGGGCTAGTCGTATCAAATCCCGGACTTTCCTCAAAGTAAGTTTATGAAATTTTCTTCTCAGTAACAAGAAGAAATGACAAAACCATAAAACATTTGTGACCAATCTCTTAACAAATGGAAAATCCCATTCATGTCGCCACTGTCCGATATTCCGTCCTATCTCGGACGTGAAATAGTGAATATTTTATGAAATAATTTCCCCCGGAAAAGAGGCTGGCCACCGTCGACGGATATTTGTTGCTGTATGTTGCCATGGAGATAAATGCGTTTACGATAAAGTGGTTACCATGGATATGGGATGTTGTTGTTAGTGTATATTCATCAGCAAATGTAGGAATACAGTACAGGGGGGACCCCCCACTTCTCTCTTTCTCTCTCTCTCTCTCTCTGAGTGAGAGAGAGAGTATCTGATCTAATTTACTGGCCACTTATACTGAACGCATTATCAGTCAATAATGAGTGGATGGTAGGGGTAGGGGTAGGTGGGTGATGCTTGGTGGGTGGGTGAGTGATGCTCGGTGGGTGGTATTTGTACGGTGGCGTTTACTATTTAGCGGATGGCGAATACAGTGCGGCATTGTCTCTATTTAAAAAAAATCATTCTACCGGTGCCAGTATCATACGATCATACGAGACGATTTGTTGAATCGTCACCCCCCCCCCTCCCCACCCCCCATATACAACTTTCTATCGTACACTATTAAAGAACAGACTCGGCAAATAGCTGATGGATATATTGATGCGATTAAACTGATTCTTTACATTTGTTGCACATTACGACAAGGGATCATTCCGATGGTGCAGCGGTTCAAATCAGCCTCAAACCTAGTCTTTATGGGATATACTTCTCTGAGGACTTTCCATGTCGGCCGTATGTCCTAACGGCGATGATAAACAACTCAAATCAAATGAAATGAAATCATTACGAGAAGTGTCCTTTCTGCTGATATTATTTAAAAAGGGTGTAATGGGAGCAGCTCTATTTTAAAACAATGGTCAAAAATGGTTCTACAATTTTATCGGAACATCAAAGTACGATAGACGTCTGTTTTTTTTCTTCTAAAAACAAAACATCTCCGAGACTTGGCTGTACTCATTGTCATATATTTGTGTACGTTAAATGACCTTATTTGGTAATAAGTATTCATCCATAGAATGTACAAACTTCATTCTAATAAATATCGGATATAGAACTATTTTTTTGAGCGCGTGGATATTAATCACAGAAGAACTCGTGCCATGAGAGATCTATTTATTTGTTCCACAAGAAGATGGCATTATATTATGAGATATAAATATGTTCGATTGTCAATATTTCTGATCACTGAATAAATCGTAATCATCTCAATCATGATCATCAGAGATGATTATCATCCAAGATCGTTATCAAACACCAAGATAGTGGTCATCATCAGATATTAGGCTGATCATCATCATCATCATCATCATCAACACCATCATCATCATCATCATCATCATTTTCAGGCAGCAAGTTGGTGGTCATCATTGGACGTAAAGTTTGATCATCAAACTCCATCATCAAAATCATCATCATCAATATCATCACCAGACATCATCATCGTCATTATCAGACAACAATCTGATGATACCCGCCGAACACCAAACTCATCATCATTATCAAGATCATCATCATCATCATCATCTTTCCAGATTTAAGTTCTTCTAGCATCCACCCCCCACCCCCCTCCGTATAGAATCCCATTATTAATGAAGGGAAGAAGTGAACAATTTACAAACAAACTTCGAGGAAGATTTAATTCCTCGTTTATTTAAAACAGAACAAAGAAGAGATAGACAATGACCGATTTCATTCAGATAATGACGTGTCTCTCATCAGAACATCGCTAATTTGGTTTGAGGTAAATATTTATACGAGTTTAGACTTTAATCAACAAGTTATTGTTTACTCCTCCAAGTAAGATAACGTATTATCTTATCTATTGTGCGTCGGTATCTATACCAAGTTGATTGGGTCTTTTTCTACCTTGTTTTGTCTCGTTGTTTCATTAATTGTTTGTACAGCAGCCTACTAATTATCCATACAACCTAATAGCATGCATATAATAATAAATTATGCCAATATACAATAATTATTCATCTCTTAAGAAATATATCACATTAAGATGTCCTCAAACTGTCAAAAAAAAGAATGGAACAGACAGATCAGTCTCTTTCTAGATACGATCGTCGTGATAACCAAGGGATAGGAGCTTCATTTGACGACTGGTCTTAATATAGAATACAAACCACAATTAGTAGTAAACGCATGTATAATATGGAACAGAAATGGCTCGTAAACACAGGTTAAACAAGGCCACGTGGAGTGTTTGAGGGGCTTTGTTTGGCAAAGATGACGTCATATTCCGAAGTTTTCCGAAGATTCTCGATTACAGTTTCTATTAATAAGGGCACGTTATTAAATCTATATAATTTGCGTCATTGTCATCATCATCATCATCATCTGAAAATCTGACTATCAAACTGTCATCTCTAACTATCACAACAAATTACGTCACAACCACATCTGTAGCGTAATTTAATAATTAACTATGTAATTGTTACATCTTGGGCTCCACTTTTCAGAAACGAAAAGTGAAATCTAAATATAATAAAATAAAATAATTCTCATAATTTTTTAAACAACTTTGATACAACCTCTCATATAAATTGCTATGACCAAATTAAACTTTCGGTCTCACACACAAACACACACACACACACACACACACACGGGGACACACACGCGCACGCACACACATACACATACATACACACGGGGACACACACACACATAAGGATATATATATATATATATATATATATATATATGGGGGAGAGGAACACACATATATATATATATATATATATATATATACGGGGACATACACACGAACACACACACGGGGCACACATACATACACACACACACACACACACACACGGGGGGGACACACCACGCGAACACACACACACATACACACACACAATATCGCATTAGTAATCATATATCTCAGCATCATGTTTCTCTACTTGACAAATCCAACCAAAGATCAAAGTCAGCTCCATCTAACAATATATTATTATTCCTTACCGTCGTCAAATCTTCATCAGAGACAATGATCGTCTCATCTTATATAATGATAGATAGTAAACAGATGCCAATGATGACACCAAAAAATGATGATTTGTAACTTAAAGAAGACAGTTTGATACATAAACAACGCGTGTCCTTCTAATGTTCTAAATTCCTAATTATCCATCACTTCCATCCTACCTCTTCGAGTGTGTATGATTCTCATCTGGGTGTATGCATTTATTGTATTATCTGTGCTCATCTGTATCACCCAATCCCTCCTTTCCCCTTGTTTTATGTACCAACCAAATATCTAAATATTTTCTCTCTCTCTCTCTCTCTCTCTCTCTTATATATATATATATATGCGTGTGTGTGTGTCTGTGTGCGTGTGTGCATGTGTGTGTATGTGTGTGTGTGTGTGTGGGTGATATCTAGTTATCTATCCAAGTTTCTATCTATCTGTCTATAGATATGTCTGTTTATTTCTATATTTCTATATATTTGTCGGGGGGGGGGGCGCCTCCGTGGTCTAGCGGTAGCGTGTTGGACCACAGATCACTACCACCCGTGTTCGAATCCCGGCGTGGGCATATCTGAAGGTTGTTTCGTCTTTCACTTCGTCTCATTACCTTTGGAGGTCGCTCGGCCCATTTAGCCCTTGTGCACAAAAGTGGCCGTAAAACATCAATCATCATCATCATCATCTCTATATTTGTCAATCATTTATCTAGTTACTTATTTCTCTAACTCTAACTCAAATGTCCTTCTCTGATTCTATTTAATTGTTGGTTATATAATTTAGCAGCATGCCCTGTACAGAGGATACTGTAAAACATGGCCTGCTAACATTACAGATAGTAATGTACATTATGGCCTGCTAAAACCAAAGAGAACTGTACGTTATGGCCTGCTAACATTACAGAGAACTGTAGATTATGGCCTGTTGACATCAAAGAGAAGTGTACAGTATGGCCTGCTAACATCACAGAGAACTGTACAGTATGGCCTGCTAACATCACAGAGAACTGTACAGTATGGCCTGCTAAAATCAAAAAGAACTGTACAGTATGCCCTGCTAACATCACAGAGAAGTGTACCGTATGGCCTGGTAACATCACAGAGAACTGTACAGTATGGCCTGCTAACATCACTAAGAACTGTACATTATGGCCTGCTAACATCACAGAGGATAATGTTCAACATAACCAAGTCACATCACGGACAAGCCACGATTAGCACTGCTGATCCCAGCCGAAATTCCGGATACAATATCCAACAGAGAGACAGAGAGATTGAGAGATGTCACTTCCGACGCTGATTACTGCCATAAAACAGAGAAGCTAGGCTGATACTAGGCTGAAACTAGGCTGAAGTAGGACGAACGACACTGATCATCGATGATCTCTGAGCTAAACACGGGATCAGGTAATCCGTCATTAGCCATCAACGTCGACCCTATGATTACCCCGACTACGGCCTCCCATTACAGCTACATCGATAAGGGCACGCGTGGTACATGATTATAGGGAAGCTTTTAAAAAAACCTAGCGAGAGGGCCTAGAAAGGGTAAAACCAAAAGGTCAGGAATTAATGAAAATAAATATTGGTCTTGGCAGGAGATCGTGTCACCTTCGTTTCGTTAATTACACAGGATCGATGCCGCCCAGACGGGAAGGATCACTGGATCAGTTCGCGGATTCGCGAATTTTATCTGAATTCCCGAACAATGCATATTGGTCGATTGCTCTTAAACCTTCAGCGAAGGCTCAACGCATCAAATGACGTAAAAACCAATATGACGAGGTAAAAGATGAGACAAAACCTTCGAGACAAAACTGAACTGATATTTGAACCTGGCGCCAGAGATCTCTGGTCAACTGCGCTAGACCAATTCGGCCACGGATATTCGGAGTATCTTGGTAGTGACTGCGCTGGACTACACCATAGGAGCTTCTTGGTTCGATTCCGCTCGCCGACTACGAGGCCTGCGCAAGCTGGCATACGTAAAATGCCTTTAAAGATGCTACACCAGGAAAACCGTGTTTTTATATACACGCCGTTAATAAAACACACACACAAACACACACACACACACACACACACTTATGATTAGATAACAGCCATGTAATAGTGGTAATAATATATTTATTATTATTTTCTCTGATATCATATTTCATATTTGTATACAATCCTAAGAATCTTCACATTTGTTCAATATCCAATAATATTCCTTGTTTACTGCGTTTTCGATCATTTAAATATCGATCTGTCGGGATGTTCTTTAGTATTAAACTAAATCAGATACAAATAGTTGCTGTCATATTTACGCCAAAAATCGTCAGAAATTTATCGTCAGAAAATGATATAAATTGCCCACGTCAGCCATAATTCATTGGTTCATTGCACAATTTTATGATCGACTCCTGCTAGTAAAAGAGGTTTTATTAAATCTACATAATAATAATATTAATAATAATATTATTTATTATTATTATTTCTGGTCAATATCGGTTCCACTACTGTATACAAACGGTAAAAACAGTCCAGTAGCATAGCTGGCAGCGTAATGCGCTGAAGAGTTCCTGATATTATATGAATCTGTTGGATGTTTCATCCCTGAATTTATTAGAAGCTTTGGTCGTCTCACTACAAAAATGAAACCTCACTCTCCCAGTAATTCTTTGTAGTTAAATTTCTTCTTCACAGACTGCCATCTACCTCAAAAGTCCTAAACTGTGCGGGAAGATCCAAACCCTGAACCTTTGACTAAAAGAATGCCTACCATACGCTTGGCGTAAAGACGAGAGGAGCTGCCTAACAAGGAGCTCGTAAATCAAAACCTATCACGTTCTTTATGTACACAAACCTGTTTTTATGGATGCTACAGCCATTTTTTAAAGAGCCATTTTACTTTATTAATTGACCACGTGTCAGGGGTTAATCGTGACAAAACACCAAGCCGCAATAAAACAAAACTTAAGACTTCCTATTTAATAAACACGTGTCTGGGCGAAACACACACCACAACACTTTTATTTGTGTTTATGACACATGGGGACTGATGAGATATTACATGTTTTGGTAAAAGAAGTCATTATAAAGGCATGGTCTCCAGATATTGCAACCCCGACTTCTAATTCTCCGTGCCAGTGCTTTTTCACCTACTACTACTACTATATATAGACACACACATTCGTGAATGTGGCCCATCAACAATAAAAAAATTATCAATTAATATTAAGCAAATTCTTAATAGAGAATTGTTCTTGTTGCTGTTGCTATTGCTGGTGCAACTGTTGTTGTTGTTATTGTGTTGCTGTTATTGTTGTTGTTGCTGTGGCTGTATTTTCACATTCTATATATGTCTCCACTGATAACATCCTGACTGACTTCACGCGATCGCTCTGATAGTGTTTTATAATATCAGCTGTTACCATGGTAATATGATGCCATTTCGGCTATTAGCAGTAAATAATACGTCACCTCGTTTGTTACCCAGAACTCTTTGCTGTCGCGGATAAACACGCGGAGACTTGACGGTAAACAGTCTTCAGTGTTGTTTGCTTTTTTAAAATATACATATATTTGAGGCGTAATGATGTGATTTTTGAAATGGCAAAAAGAACTTTGGTGGGTTATTTATCATTGAGATAAAGAGATGAATTGTTGGCGCGATTGTTGACTTGTTTATAAATATCAACCCCGTCTCCGTTGAAAGAAAGTATTGGCGTCTTAATTGCATATGAAGGGATTACTCAACACTCTCTTGTTTTGTTTATAGATATCTTTCACCAACAAACTCCTCCCTCTTTTAACACACACACACACACACACACACACACACTATACATGTATATATATATATATATATATATATATAGTAAGAGGAGTTAAATGTATGTATTTATGACGTAATATAACCAAACATTAGCAACAACAACACTATTAATATGCACTTTTTTCTCACATTAGTATCCATAAATTTAATCTGCATTTTGTTATTTCAGCAATTCCACCATCACCGGAAATAAGCCGAACCAGGAACCCTCTTAATAAAATTGAATGCTCTATCTATTCATCTATCTGCCTCACTATATCTATCTATCTATTTATCTATCTATTTATCCGCAGAATAGATGAAATAGTAGCCCCGGAACAGATCCCAAATCCCCTTTGTTTACATCTTTAAGTACAGTTTAAAAAGGCCAATCAATCAATTATAAGTGTTCTGGTTATATGATATTTTTGTGCCAGAAGTCACGATTATCTACGTCAAGTTTCTCTCTATCTCACTCTCTCTCTCTCTCTCTCTTTATCTATCTCTCTCTCTCTCTCTCTCTCTCTCTGTCTCACTTTGGAGGTTTGTTTCTATCATTCCTTTTACATATACTATATTCATTTCAGTGGACAGACCATTACAGTTACTGAAGATGCTGGCTAATATAGTCAATCATTACTAGCTGCTGCAGTCATACACCCCTGATGAATCTTAAGGGTGTTCTATTCACGATTCTTGATTTTTCTATGCCAGTGTCTTTCGCCCGCAATTAAGAAGCATACGTCCACCCGCAACCCCCCCCTATACACACGAAGAATTACCAAGCTGAACTACTGTGAAGAGCAAATAATACGAAAATGGCCAACATTAACAACAACAACAACAACAACAACAATATAAACAAGAGAAGTCATTCTACTATAGGATATCTTGTATATACACAGACACGTGTTAAACAGCGTATTTGTTGATGCTGTCAGTAGCACGTGTTAGGATATTATATTTATCACGTGACCAGCAGCTTTAACAGCTCCATCTCGTCTTGTAGATTTACCTCGCCGAGGATATAACATTTACGAGATGCTGATTATATTCCAGTTCGAATTACACGAGCCGGCACCGACCTCGGTCGACCGTTTGCACGCCTGTTTGCACACGAGCCGCCGAGTCTGGCGGCCATATTGACAGTGAATCAGCGAATGACGAGCGCCTCGGTTTGAACAATGACTAATGAATTTCATCGCCGCTCCAATTATCGCAGATGGTCGGGATTAGTCATCCTAGGAGATGCTACGACTATAATAGACGGGGTGGCGGGGGGGGGGTGGTAATTTCTGAGGGGTCAGGTGGCAGGGTTAAAGTTCACCAGTAGAAAAGGCCGCAAATTTGCAAAATGGGTCGGAGCAAACGTGAGCGGAAATGGGCAGCGTGACGGGCTAACATCGGGCAAGATTAAATAAATTCAAAAGTGATGAGGTTATGTTTGGTTGAGCCAACTTTGGCTGAGGAGTTTACGTGATTCATCATCGGCTGTCGGCGATGGTGAGGCCATCACGTGGTCTCCAATGAGATTAATCAGTAAGCGATGAGAAGGCAAGAGGTGACCGGTTTGCGGGGTTCGTGCATCCCCGGGAATCGGCCTATTGAGTGTGAGAAGTCATCAGCCAAAAGTGGTGTTTGGGCAAACGAAGTGGATCAAGGGTCTAGCAGTGAGATCAACTGGTCTGCCTGTTCGTCTATCTGTCTGTCTGTCTGAGGAAGCAGTGCTCTCAGCACGTGGTCTCATTATACAGCCGGCCACGGTCTGTCACGCCAATCTGTCTCGCTCTCAGATCCCGGAGAATTAATCAGATTACGCAACTGACGCGCGCTATCCATAACGCCATTTGACTGAAATCGGACAACGACGACTCGTCCCCCAAACAGGCAATCACTCCGACCGACAAAAGATCTTATCCGCCCATTTTACAAATCGTTCCACGACCGTCACGGCTCCAAAATCTCCGATGACCGCGGATAAACGCCATGGCGTCTGTTGATTCTTTGCTCAGGTGCCTCGATGAGAAATGCTGTGAAAACAGAACTGAATTGGCCGAGATGGAAATGATATCACATTTAAATTAAACCCAACAGGAAGAGAAATTGAATTCTGTAGACGTCATGTTTGATGTAGAAAAAAAAGACTATTTGTAGAATGGCTTTATTTTTAAATAAATCATGCCGACAAAAGAAAAGTACATTCAAATCATGTTTTTGTTCTGGCCTCTTATTATATAGTCGTGTGTTTCTGTATTTTTCTATTTTACTTTATACTCGACGTATTTCGCTGTTCCCCTGTTCCCGTGTGTTCCGGTATGTCATCCCATTTCTGTAGGCTGGCAGGATTTCTCCCGTTTCCTTTTCGTCTTCCCATAAACTATGCAGTTTTCGGGTTCATCTCGTGTCTTCAAGTGTGTATCTCATTGTTCTAGATGTTCTCGTAACCAGAACACCTGTTCCCAATTAACTAACGTTAATACATATCTCATAAAGCGGATAGTGTACAGTGAAGTCTAAAATAAACAAGGTATACTTAATACGTAATCAACAGTATTAAGGGATGTAACATTAATAGGTATAAAGTCGTCGAGGATAGATTTAAGATTTCAAACAGATGACGTAGAAGTCTAACATCGTTCATCAATAATCGATTGAAACACAGACACTCGTAATAATACTACGACTGGATGGCGAGATTTCGCGTCGATTTTCAGCTGAACATTCGATCTTGCAGAAATATTTAAGTGTCATGTCATAAGTGTCACGTCAAACCCCCACCCCTCCTGTGGCTATTGGGTTGAGAATTAGTCTACTGTGTCATCTAGCATATAACTAGTCGACTAAAAAACGGCATATAGTCATATTCCTTAAGTTCTTACGAACTTTATATTTCGGCGTGTTTTCTTCACGTTTCGCTGCCCGGTCACGTGTTTCCATTTTCCTCAGCGCCCATGTTGCCGTCGTTTCAAGGCTCGGCGTATTCCTCTCTCTCTCTCTCTCTCTCTCTCTCTGTGTGTGTCTCTCTACACGTGTCCTGTCTCACACTTCTACACATGCTCGCCGCCGAGTTCCGTGTCTTCTAATTACTGTCCAATCCCTTTTTCTGCCTGTCAAAACGCTGTCATCTACAAAAGATGCCGCCTTTTAACGTACATTACACGCTCCTTGGTCACATTACACGCCTCGGTAGGTACTAAGTCTGCCAGTCGTCAACTATCAGCGAGCGACATCTAGCGGATCACCAGTCTACACTCAAATATCGCCCCATTAATACCGCTTAGTCGCCGTTCATATAGCAACTACCACGTGATATGAAGAAGATGAATTATTTTTGAAAATAATACATCCGTATATAAATTCACATCTCAGTATAATCATTTCTATACCTGTAAACATTAGCTGCAAAAACACAAAATTTTGTAGTTTACTTTTTGTAATTTTTATATCTGAGATTTATTATAATTTATGGCCTTTTTACGATATTCCAACTCTGATGTTTTTTTTTTGTTTCGTTTATTCTAAACACTAATTACACACTGAAATTGCAATGTTGACTTTTTTGTGAGATAAATCATTTGTCAAAAAACGGGCCTCGACCTGTTTATCTCGTTTACAAAAGGAGTACTAATTTTTCATATCGCTATAAGCCACAAGTAAGACTGGCGCCGAAGCTATGCAAAACACTCACTCACTCACTCACTCACTCACTCACTCACTCACTCACTCACTCACTCACTCACTCACTCACTCACTCACTCACTCACTCACTCACTCACTCACTCACTCACTCACTCACTCACCCTGTTGTGAGAGGATTGTGTTGGAGGTGAGCGGAAAACATCCCACGGCTAAAGCACAATTATACCAAAGAACAATGTCCACGACTCGTCCTGAACATACTGGTCCATCTGATGTGAACCTTCTTCTGTGTGTTTGAGTCGTGAATAAAAGGTGAAAGAAAGGAACTGAATGAAAAGGAAAAATACCCCCCCCCCCAGGTTTCTTTTATTCACTCGTCCTCTTCGGAAAGAAGCCTTTTTCGGTGTCAATCATTTCGACGCAAAAACCGACGCCTCCTATTCTCGTGCCGCCACACGCAAAGAAATTCGTTTCCACCCGGTATGATAATGGACACATCTTAATAAAAATACGCACACCTAAATGATACACCTGTACCGTTTAGAAACATCAAAGGACGCCAAACAATGGTAATTAGACAGTTTGATGACAACCAGCGCCTTTTATAGACGGATGGCGAGTAGGAGAAATAGTTTTAAGACAACTGAGTTTTCTCTCGCTGATGGAGTTTTAAGACAACCGAGTTGTCTCTCGCTGATGGAGTTTTAAGACAACCGAGTTGTCTCTCGCTGATGGAGTTTTAAGACAACCGAGTTGTCTCTCGCTGATGGAGTTTTAAGACAACCGAGTTGTCTCTCGCTGATGGAGTTTTAAGACAACCGAGTTGTCTCTCGCTGATGGAGTTTTCAGACAACCGAGTTGTCTCTCTCTCTCTGATGGAATGTTGACAACGCATATCAGTGATGACCGTTCTAGGTTCTAGGGTGATGAGCCGGGGGGGGGGGGGGGGGAATACGGGTAGTCGGTGGTGGATTGGGACAAAGTTAAAAATTGCCGAAAAAATATCACCCGCTAAATCATGGTTATATCGGAAACGCGAGCTGGCGACGAGCTAAATGCGCACATTTTGTGACGGGCCGACATCACTTCGCATTATGGCCGCCGCACGCAGAAACGGAAGAGAGAGCAGCCCACGTTATAAGTGGGCTCTTCTTATTACGCATGAGTTATTGCCCATTAAGTCGTGTTGTTGTCTCCTTCTCCGACAGGTCAGCGCCATAAATAAATCGTTTTCCCGCTCTATTTTGTTCCGCTATCCGTCACACGGAGAGAGATGTATAACACGGACAGCTGCTGATGCTGCTCGTAACATGTCATCTCTCTCTCTGAGTATCTCCGCACATCTCGCCCTGACCGTTTGTTGTCTCGTGCGGCCTAAGAGCTATGGTTGACCATTCCAGTCATAACCCATTCCTAACAAATGAGTAATATGTTAATTACACGCGCGTTCTATTCGTCGAATTACTATGATCTGTATATTAAAACGAAATACATTATATACGCATGTATAATTATTTTAATACGTTTTTACCGCAGGATAAACGATGTACTAAAATATCAATCGTCTGCAAGTAAGAAAATACTGCAATAAAGAATGATCTTAACTTGATCTTTTGTAATGCATGTTAGTCGCCAACTGAAACACGTGTGTTTATATACTGATTTATGATACACGCATGGAAGTAACTAGAAATGCGTATTAAAATTATCCAAAGCGCCTACGTAAACGCGTATTTCTATTGGTCATTTTTGTTAGGCGTATTAAAATATTAAGACACGCGCGTGGTATTTGCACACGAGTCTAACACCGAATTATGACCAGGATGGTCAACTATAGCTAACCCGAGCCAACGACTAATTGTGTCATCCAAGCGCCCCCCCCCCCTCTCTCTCTCAGAGTTTGTGTTGACATCCGCGACCAGATGTACGAAGATTTAGAGTAGGAAATAAAGCGACTAATCCAAAACAAACAATCAACTGGTTATTAATGGTGTTTGGCGTCTGGAGATTTGATCAGGGAGTCGTTTAACGTCGTTTTGTTACCAACAAAAGTCCAACGAAATAGCGGCTGAGCCGGGATATGTCAGCCAGCTGGTAGAACTGGTTACCACAGCTGGGTGGTGATAGAGAGCGGCAGAGAGAGAGAGAGAGAGAGAGAGAGCAGCTGGATGCGGGTCGGAATTATAGCAGAGATCTGGTAGCCATCAAGCGACTTGAAGAACTGGTCAACAGAAGTGGGAGCATTAAGGAAATCTCCCGAAACAAGATCTGGGATGGATCAACTAGCGGGACGCCGGACTGGGCACTAGGTGGCGCTTGAGTCGATTAGACGCTGTAATTGAGCGTGTATTCTCAATGGACAGTTCAGCTGTGTACTAACCGATGCAGCTGCGCAGTCTGTTATGAAGACCACCAGGGCGTTATTTACGGATATTCTCCATTTACGATCATTATGGTCGGCTGCCATTTTTCATCTTTCTTTGAACGTATTCTTCTTACTTATTAAAATCAATTTGTGTAATCTAAAAATAAACTAGCACTTCATAATATTAAACACAGAAATCAAAACGTCATGTCGCTGATGGACATATTAGAAATGTTCGTGAATCGTCGAGATGGTTATAAATAGAATAGTCTTCAGGGGCTGCTACACCAAAGCTCCCCCCCCACCCTAAATATATAATTGCATAAGTTACAGGTTCCTTGCGTAAATAGATCGATTGCCATAAGACTGATAGATAGATGGATAGATAGATAGATAGATGAATAAATAAAGAAGTAACTAGATCAAATAATGGTCTTTGGAATCTAAAGCCAGAATCTTATCCTGTAAAACTACTCAAACAATAAATGAAACACTAAACCATTCTCTTACTAACAGTATTACAACTATATTCCTAAAAACAGTAAAGAGATACTAGATTGACAAGGACACGGAAAGTTAAATGAATGGTTTAACTCGCGAGGTTATCTCGAAGTAAAAGAAGTATTCCGAAAACTGGGCCGACAAAGAAGCCAGTTTTATGGCTGTGGAAGATATCCGGCTATCGGTGAGTGAATCCAGAGACGGGCCGCTAACAGATAGCCGGCTCTCGGCTAAACCGATCCCTGTTCCGTTGTTCCGACAATTATCCCGAATGTTTGACAACAATCCGCTTCACGCCGGGAGAGGATCGCTAACCAAACGGGTCAAAATGGCGAATCGCGGACGGGAAGCATAAGCCACTGATGGCTGACTGCCCGTCGAGCCTCCGGTGAGCTCTTGATAAACAATAAAAAATATTGGCTCTGACGGGATGTATCCATCCAATGAGAGGCTATCATCAGGTTGCTATCCGGGAGTGACTCGGGCCAGGCCAGCCAGTGGCGGCCAACGATGGTGAGGTTGATTGGGTTAGAGTCAGATGGTGCTGCCCCCAAGCGAATGTTGGTGAAGCAGGGCACATATACTACCGACACCTGGCGAGTTCGTGGTAATTACAGCCGACAGTACTGCCGTCTAGTGGCAGAAATCCACACTCGCAAGACATGGATCCGAAGTCGGAGGCATGAAACACATCTTTCAGTTAATGCGGCAAAGCCAGTTAATGGATGAGCAAGTCGGAGAAAGGGTGGTTAAGTGAAACTAATAAAAGAATCACCTTTTTATATTTATGACAACGAACACAGCCATGTGTTAACAGACTTATGGCGTACGATTTATTCTTAATATATATATATATATATATATATATATAATTAAAAAGACAATGGTAAATAAAACAACACAAACGAGGCGTTATAATTTAATTTTATGCTATAATATAAATCTTACAAACACTCACCAGGAAATGTGTTGTTTATACACAGCCAGAACTGCGTCTGAAATCAGAAATAAACAAACAATAAAAATATTGATGAAATAGATCAATATCGGAGTTAGGCATGAACTGAACAAATTGGGGGGTGGAGGTGGAGTTGCTTAAATCCGCAGAGGACTTCCAAATTAAAAAAAAATTGTTTTCGCTTTTAAAATCCGATGTCGGCCTTTTATGTGTACTACTGTAGTTTTTAAATGGCTTGTGTAACAAATGTCTGTGCGTGTAATTTTCAAAAGGTGTATGCTGCAAATGTTTTCAGTTTTTTAAATGTTTTGGTGGTGACCCAAAGTCCTGTTTCAGTACGGACCTTTGCGAAACCTTCTTGTTTTACTTTTTGGCAATTGACCTCCGAGATTTAAATAGCTTTAGATCGAGTCTAAATCCGGAACTGAATCAAATCAATATTAATTACGGCCTCGATATGACTCACTGCGTGAATATGTCTTATTAATATTTATATTGGCTGAAGACAATTCTAACGAAAAATGGTGGGGATGAGGTGTTGGTGAACACATGCATTTCTCAGGCATACAAGTATATATATCACAAAATTTTATTGGAGAGTCTACTGTTACCTCAGCCAGTATACTCTCTCATCAGCCAGCCTACTGACTCATCACTCAGTTTACTGTCCCGTCACCCATCAAGCTGTCATAGCAGATAGCCTATTGTCCCATCACCCATTCTACTGGCCCATCATCGAGTCTGTTGTCACACCACTGAAGTTGCTGTTCCATCACATAATTTACTATCAGCTATAATCTAGTTTACTATCTCATCATACGGTCTACTGTCCTGTCACCGAGTCTACTTTGTCACATCACCCAGTCTACTGTTATATCATCCGGTCTGTTTTACCACATCACCGAGTTCACTGTAACCTGAACCAGTCAACAGTTCAATCCTCATCACCCAGCCTACTTTCCCATCACCCAGACTAATGCTCCGTCACCCAGTCTACTGTCACATCAGCCACTCAGCTTTATCATATCAATCAGTCTATCATCGAGTCTACTGTCTACTACCCACCCAACAGTCCCATTACCCAGCCTAATGTCCCATCACCCAGTCTACTCTCCATCACCCACCTTACTGTCCGATCACTCGTCTACCCTATATCACCACCTAGTCTACCTTCTCACACAATTCAGTCTACCCACTAACAGCACCCAGTTTCTCACCACCCAGCTGTCCCGTTATATGACCAGTCTGTCAACAAAAATGCCACCCAATCCATCGGTCTTTCATCAAATTTTGTAATCCATCACTCAGTCAGCTAATCCATCAGCAACTTTCTGACTGAAAACACTTGTACCTTGTTAAATGAACACACACACACACACACACACACACACAGACACACAGACACCCACACACAGACACACACACACACACAAACGCACACACACACACACACACACGCACACACAGACAAACACACATACCATGTGTGCGTGTGTGTGTGTGCGTGTGTTCAGTAATACAGTAGCCGATGGTCAGATTCCATATCCAGTATATTATTACACTCTCCGTTATTTGTGTATTTCTTGTCTGTAGTCTGTCATCAGATAAGTTGTTAGCTGTCGTTAGTACACCTTAATTATCTGATTTATTTCGTCACAGTTTAAATAAAGGGCTCAGCTTACAGTACTTGGATATCTCTACACCTTCCTCCCCCCTTTCTCTCGTGCGTGCGTGCGTGCCAGTGTATGTGTCTGTGTGTGTATGTGAGTGAGAAAGAGAAATTGAAAAATATCTGATAATACCGACATGGAATTTTAATTAGTCCTTGTTCAGATGCATGATAATACATATGTATTTTAGCATTTGGGGAAACATGTAGAAGATTCATCGGGAAGGTATTAAAATATTAATGACTTTCCACACTAAGACGAGTAATATTATTATATCGTGTGGGAGAGAAGATAAATTTTACAGATGGTTTTTAATTGGACACACTAGGGTACATATAAACATACAAATAGAGGCACACACACACACACACACACAAACGCACACAGCAGCTGTTATAATACATAAAATAGCCTTCAAACAAGTGATATTTTATTACCAAGACAGATGTAGTAAATCCAGATTATAACCATAATACACCGACAGTCTACCTAAAAACATTACATAATACTACAACTATACACAGATGATATAAATAAATAAACTCCTTGGGAAAGGGCATCTAATTGATAAATCTTTAATTTTTATTTTCTTGTTGTAATTCATATTTTTAGTACTATCACTACCAGTGGTTATAGTAGTAGTAGTAGTAGTGTTTTAGTAGGATTAGTATTGTAGTAGTAGTAATAGTAGTTGAAGTGTTTTAGTAGGATTAGTATTGTAGTAGTAGTATCTTTAGTGGGACTTTTAACAGTAGTAAAAGTAGTTATTGTTTTCATAACCAAATTAGATCTTGTCGGTATGACATTTTAAATTCAGCTAATTTAAGCCAGTCGTGATAAATCACGTGACAATAAGAACGCTAATGATTAGTCAATGTTGACTCCGCTAAGGAAACACACAAGAAGCAGTTTCCAATTAACAAATGTTTACAAAAATAAAATATTCCTTCTCGATGTCTAACAGGACGATGTCTCAGTTCTCCTATTCTCTGTCTGTTAGATAACGCATAACATGGGGAACGAACTTCTGTTCTACAAGATCGTGGTCAAAATATACATAGTATTTCAGTGTGTGCCCGTTATATGTTGGAGTTTTAGGTCTCTCAGTGGACCCACTAAATCTCAGGAATCTTGAACTGTGGCTGCATCAGGGGGAAAACCTCAAAACACGGATCAGTCTCAACGGCAGCGCAATAAACAAACATCGTAAATTATAGCTGGCCCACATTTCGTGATACACCAATCATGCCAAGATGGCCGACGGGCCGAGCTGGACGCTAAACCCACGAATCGGACACAACCTCCGTCCGTTTGTCCGCCTTAAATACACACTGACATCCCGACAACTGGCTGTCGTGGCTGTCAGATAAGGATTCTTCGGCATCGTAGGCGGATGCTGGGGCTAATAGTAGCCCGTCTGGTTCCTATAGACGCCAATAAGCCGACGAGCAGCAGATGGACAACATCCGAGCAATTTCCTGGCGGCAAAATGTCGTCATCAGATAGTAAGAATATTACGAGAAAATCGCCTTAGAACAATAGCAGTGGTTGATTAATGATACAATAATGTGAATTATGGCGAATGTCAATCAGAAATTGTTTATAATATTCTCAGTCTTTTGTCGGCTTTGGTCATATGTGTGAGCTAACCCCCTCCCCCACATAGACATGTGAATTTAGTTTGTTTTTCAACCATGTTTATGTATTTATATGTGCGTGTGTCTTGATTAATATATATATATATATATATATATATATATATATATATATAATTTCATTGTCTTACACACAGTTAATCCATCAAGATTATGGAAGAAGATTTGGAGGTCACTCGGCCCATTTAATAATAATAATAATAATAATAATAATGCATTTAGCCTACCTTGTGCACAAAAGTGGCCTTATAAGACAACGTAAGTCACGGTTATTGCGTTCAATCATATAACAACGTTGTTTATGTATGCTTAATAAATTAATTGAACACATCGATGTTAAAATAATAATTTAAAAAAAACATATTTGAAATTTGTATAACAATAACCCAGGTATCTGAGGTATAGCAGATACATACACACACGTAACAATAACTTACGTTTTCTCTAGGTTTTTTGTTATGTTTAGAAAGGATTGCGCTCGCCAAAAGCTCACGTGACACGTTAGTCATAAATCCGGACAAATATCGGCCGCGAATATACAATTACATTTATTCAGCTAATATTATGAGCAATAAATCAGTGATAAATCCGTAAAGTCATTTAGCGTTCCTCCCCCTTCCTGCCCCCCACCCATTAAAATCAAACAGCCCATTCTAGTCCATCCATTAGCTTCTGTCGGTACCAAGTCATCATTTACCATATACATCATGATAATATTTCTCGGGAATGGCAACTTGTAAAATTCGGTAATGACTGGAGCGAGGCCGTTCAGCGAAACTGTTAAATGCTGTCTCATTTATCACCGTACACTAAACCTAACAGGCACACGGTGTACTACTTCATACTACGGGCGCTGTACGTGCTATCCAGAACCGAACCGTTGGTCTTGCCGGCTTAAGATCACCAGTCTACCTTACGACGTCAGATAACAAGAATTGGTCTTTGGTCTTTAGAATGGAATTTCGCTTCCGGTAACGTCTCTGGACAGGTTCTACCAGCCTAACCCCCCATCCCTCCCCCCACTACCACTTCACCCGGCACTCCCCCTCCCGACACGCTAGCACGCTGAAGCACGAGTCTCTCTGAGTGTAGTAGCCAGGTGCCGTGGTCATTAGTCTAATATTTAAGTACATCATGACAATAAGCAGTTGTCAGGCCGCCATTACTTCTACACACACACATTGCTCACAGTAGTTGATCTTAAAGTAGCTTACTAAACCGGGAATGTTTACAATCTTATTGGTACGCTTTGTTCTTCATATTGAAACAGCAACGATGGTTGTGTACATTACGCATATGCATATATATATATATATATATCGCTAATATAAATATTTTCTAAATCTGTTTTAGACTTTATTTTCTCACATTTTCCTATCTCCGTCATATTATCATTTTTTAATTATTATAAATCCCCTTTTCTAGCTCATTGTTTTGGTCACACACACACACACACACACACACACACACACACACACACACACACACACACACACACATATATATATATGGCCGATAGCAGCTGAGTTACCCATGTCCCACACACACACACACCCACACCCCTATAGATCGTTCTGCCATAGTCAATCCCAGATGGTTGTATCCTGAAGGAACACTTCAAAGGGATGACGTTGGTCGGCAACAAATTCCTTAATATTATTTGTCTAAATTTCTGACACTCAAATAAACTCGTGTATTTTAGTGTATTCTTACACTACTCAGATGGGTCTATCTGAGTACGAGTATGTATCTGACATTAGCTTTTGTACTTTGTTTCTTAATAATTCATAATTTTCTGTTATATTATAATTTATGTTAAATATTCGGATTCAAAATCCTGATGTCACCAATTAAATTCCATCTTTGTCTTTTTATTTGTCTTATTTTTGCTACAGTGTCTATTTTACTCTAGTCAGACGTTTTCATGGTGTTCAGGATATTGTTTTTTAAAATTGTAATTTTTCCAAATATTTCATGGCATTTTTCTTTACACCTAACGATATGCATTACATAACATTCCGTCACATGAGGCGTCTCTTGGCACATTTAGCCTACCATGTAGACAAATTGAGCAGGAAAACAACTCTTCAGATTTCAGATTATTTCGCTCAACATGATTCTGATATGACTAATGCCAGAAGAAGCAACGCTCACCCCCCCCCGCCCCTCCCCTCCTCCACCACCGACCGAGCTACAAGTCTATTCTCTGATGGTTCCCTTCTCTATTTCATGACCTGCTTCTGGCCATTCCCTGGATGTCTCCTCATCATCAGTTATCGGCCATTGTTCAAAGATCTCAGCGATGATGTGAACCTAAACCAACTCGGATCCAATTCCCGTAGCGAGTCGCCTTCTCCACAGACCATTACATAACGGCTTTGATCGAACCGAAGTGGTGTTGTCTTTGTTGGTAATGGCAGAAGTGTTATTAATACCTGCTATGTTATTAATATGCCCCGATGAAATAACAGGCCAGAGGGGGCGCCATTTGATATGCGATGCCGTAAACTGGATCGGCGATAACCGGGATGGACGCCACGCCATCAGACCGCGATCTGGATCATCCGTGTATATGGTACACCCGTCCAGGCGACATCGCGTCGTACACAGCCAGCCAGTCGGCCACATGGCGTCAACAACACAATACCTAGTACAGGTGAGATGTACTCGGATCCCGATCCCATACCAGGACTCCAGGATTCTACTCCCCCTCGAGCTATTGATGCAGTAAACAATCCGAACGAGAGCCGATATCGATCTAGCTCGTAGCGTACCCGATCCAGGACTGCACGGATCCAGATATACCTCGCCGGCCAATTTCTAACACCGTACTCGGTCTTTCTTCTTCATTTTTTGGGGGCCGCAGAACAAAGCTCGGAGAACGGCAGACAACAATCACCTGAGAATCGTCTGCTTAAGGCCATTTACTGCTCTCGGATGGCTTTGATATCCAGCCAATTATCGGCCATTTGTGGAAATTGTCCGGATCACACTCTGTGGGCAACAACTTCCGGTGCGGATCACTCGAAGCCGTGCTTACTACCAGATCTCTATCTCTATCTCTCTCTCTCTCTGGTGTTTCCGTAGTTCAGTTATTTCGCTCCAGACCTCTCCGGGTCGAATCCCAGTATTACCTATGCATGTGAGATGCCAATAAAAGGCTTCAACCTCATTCACAAGGGAGTAGCCCTGTAGTGATATATCCCATGATATATTCCATCAGCACTGATAAAAAAAACTTGTAACACCCTCTCTCTGTGTGTGTGTGTGGGGGGGGGGGCGCATAATAGGCATGACAATTAAACTTCACGAGTTTTATTTTGTCTCCCGAAGGGCACAAACTATTCCGAACTATGATGTACGATGGACAAAATGACACGGTCTCTCCGTCACTGTACAACGTCAAGGACGTTCCGGGACGCGATAAATCCGGGATATAATCGGGATATGATGAATCAGCGGACGGATCCCGATATTGGCACCTGGCTGCGAATCACTCAGCGGGCGAGCGCCGATTTAATGGCAGGGGCATTGTGCTGAAAATCGGGATCGCTGAATGATGGCTCCGGAATATACGGCGGAATCCGGATCGCAACGCCTCCCAGTCGCCGCACAGACGCAATCACGAGATGGATTACGGAGACAGAGTCCAGCCAACGAGGTCAAGGTCGATCGTCACGTGTATATGCTCGGTGTTCAGCCTTTTAAAAAGAACTTCGTTGTTCACGAACATAAGATGGATTATGGAAGATGATGGAAGTTTACAAATAACTGTGTAATTCTCTATTTCCCCTGTCGGAGAACGCCTGATGTAGTGTTATGGGGCTATATGTTACAAGTGGCAAGGGGTCTGTTAGCACAGGTTCAACTGCGTAATGGCCATTTGAATGTCACGCATTACAATGGATAATGCACGCTATAATGGATAATGCATTGTATAATGGATATTGTAATATATATATTGGATGATGCGCTATAATGGATAATGCATTATAATGGATCGAATTAATTCAGTTTAGTGAACTCTGACAGACGAGAAAGGTTTCGTATAATTTTTTAGTTAAATATAGAAAGGAAATGGTCTTACGAGATGGTACCTACAGAGACTGAAAGTGCTACACTTGAAAGACTTGAAATACAATGGTCTTAAATGATGACATCTCTCCAAAATGGAAAATGGTCTTAGGAGTTAAGGGATCGGGGTGGGGGGGATCGGGGGCGTTAGTCTAATCCTTGCGATTAAGGCTACGCATTAATAAAACTACAACTGGTTTTGAAATGTGGGTCTTTTGTAAAATAGAACAGAATACGATATGGAAGGTGTAGCGTTTTAGCCGGTATTTTCCCACCTGATACCATCAGATAATTAAAAGGTCACCTTGGACTTTCTATGATGTCAATTATACACCAAAACCTGATACGGCAAATATTGGGTCTTTATATTCATCATTTCTAAACGTAAACTTTGCATTCATTATATCTAATTGTAAACATGGCCTGAACAGTATCTATGTTTTAAATGATTGTTTACAAATTAAAATACGAAGAACATCGAAATTAGAAGCCCACAATTCTGTGGATAATGAAGGGCCCTTTTATCTAATAAAATTGTAATTAATAAATGATAAAATACATTTGTCTCTGGTGATGGATAGAATATTTGTGTGTGTGTGTGTGTGAGGGGGGGGGGTCTGGTGATTAATAGCAGCAAAATGTCATTGCCCCCCCCCCCCCAATACCTGATCATCATAATTACTACGGGTAACATCCCCAAGATCAAATGATCATTCATGGAGGCCATTTACAATTGAAATGAGAGGACCATTCATACATTAGAGCCAGCTGCCCAATCATACAATAAGCCAGCTGGTCAGTTATCCAATTAGCCAGCTGTCCAGTCAGCTGTCTTATTTTAACAACGCAAGAACTGCCCTATCACACAATATATCAACTGTCTATCATACATTACACCTGGTATGAAATCGTACATAACAGCAGTTGTCCAATCATACATTATATCAGCTGTCCAATCATAGATTATATATCAGCTGTCCAATCATACATTATATCAGCTGTCCAATCATAGATTATATATCAGCTGTCCAATCATACATTATATCAGCTGTCCAATCATACATTATATCAGCTGTCCAATCATACATTATATCAGCTGTCCAATCATACACCATATCAGCTGCCCGGTCATACATTATATCAGCTGTCCAATCATACATTACACTCGCTGTTCAATCATACAATAAACCAGCTGTCAAATTATACGTTTAAGCTCTTTACTATACTGATACATTTAACAGCTGCTCAGTCATGCATTACAGCTGCCCAATCATACATTAAACCAACTGTCCAATTGTACATTACAACAGGTGACCAATCATACAATAAATCAGCTGTCCAATAATAATAATAATAATAATAATAATACATTACACCAACTGCCAAATCATACATTACACCAGCTGTTAGTCAAATAACCATCCCTACAACTATATTTATAAATGTTATTCTTAACATACCAACTGTCTCCAACTGGTCTCTACAAACAGCTGGACCAAATAACAACAAAACCAAAGGAATATAAAGCCGACAAAGCATAAGACTAGAAGCACAACATGACGTGTTACCTGGCTAAACATTTACCTGGATAAAGGTATACAGCGTAATCCGTGCTAAACGATCCCCCTTTAGTGAACGCTTAAATATAGATATTGGCTCTAAAATACAGATA
>JAODUP010000677.1:272500-365000 GCA_025642065.1 Paralvinella palmiformis | reverse complement strand
ACTATTCGATCCGTAATTAGAATTTTTTTTTTCAGTTCCAGGTAGAATTTTTCCACCATTAGTCGGCCATTACCTCTGGCTCTTGGCATAGTTTTACTCAATGTTTCTACATTGAAGTCTCCCAACAAACAGCGAATTTACTTAGCAAGAGATACGCGTACTCCGAGTACAATGGCGCCAGTACTGAACAATAAATGACCCCCCCCCCCCAAAAAAAAAAATCGTCAACAGATATTTGAATGTCTCCCTGTTGACCGAGTTCGGTGGCGACGCGTCGAGAATGTTTGTTAAACTAACAAATCTACTTACGCTTCAGCGACCAATGATTATTGTCATATTATATTAATAGTTGAGAGAGAACTGAGACTAGATGAACGGTGAATTGAAGATGTTATTTCTCTCGACGAGAAATGTTTATCTGTATGTTTTTTAGCCAACCAAAGGTGGTATGAAGTGTTACCGAGTAGGATATTTGATAACCGCATTAAGTTTTGTTGTTGCTGTAATATAGACCACACTGTTGGCTCATCATCGCTCTATAATTAAGTTTTTTCTAGAGGAGCAAAAAATAATGTTGTAACGGACACTGTCGTAATTGACAGTTGGGTAACATTTTATGGAAACCAAGTTTTGTTTTATAACATTTTATGGAAACAACATCTTGTTTTATAACATTTTATGAAAACATAGTTTTGTTTTATAACATGTTATGGAAACAAAATTTTGTTTTATAACATTTTATGAAAACATAGTTTTGTTTTATAACATTTTATGGAAACAAAATTTTGTTTTATAACATTTGATGTAAACAAATTATTTTCTATCATACAACGACAATCACCTAAAATGTGACATACATGTTTATGGATGTATGTAGGCAGTAACGACCGGAAGGGTGTAAGGGGCTAAAGAAAACATAACCAGACCAGGAACCCAGAACACCCCCCACCCTATATATATATATATATATATATATATAGTACCCTAAACACCATGTCTGGGCATTCTCCCTTGTTTGTGGTAGCCAATTGAGAGGCCTCGTACATGGCTACATTTAGTTTTGTACAATAATGTTGTATAGATCAGCAAATATTGAAAGACAATAAATATCCGGCTAAAGAAATAACCTGTCTTAAAAAAAGTGGTCCGTTGAAAAGATAAAAATATGAAGAAGAAAAAAACAACGTTGGTGGAGTACTGAACTGTAGACTTCCGAATCGGGGTTCGAAGCCGGCTGTTAGCCGTGTCTGTGGATTTGTTCATCTAATCATCACATTTCTCTAGGATGTAGCTCCTCGGCCATATGTTCCAGGTGGGACGAGGCACTTACTCACTTCTAACTCGTCCCATATATTGCCATATGGTATTTATATAGGTCAAGCTTGTTCCATTTCCGCTAAGCCAAATATATATGTAACTGATAACGCTGTCACACACACACACACACACACACACACAATATATATATATATATATATAAAGAGAGAGAGAGAGAGAGAGAGAATCCATTTAAAGGAATTACGTACTATTATAAACATATATCAGTTTAGACCATGAAGTCGTAAACAAAGACGTTGACACCAAATAGATAGTAAGCTAATATCACATCTCTACCTCACAATGGCCTCACTATTTCACGGTCACTTAGGCTTTATGAGCTGTGTGTATAAATTGGGCTTCGCCGCAAAACCAACCTTAAAGTCACATCTCCGTAAAATCGCGCACACTTCATCAAGTGAGCCGTAAGTAAGTGCTGAACCGAAACTATTATAGTTCCCCAGTCACCGTAGCCCGGTTCCTTCGTTATCGCTCATAAAGACCCTTCGTGGCGATAAAAATATCAAGTGTGTCGTGATTTATTGACACATCCTTGACAAGTTATCCAGTTATTTAACGCAAATTCAACACCCCCCCCCCGCATTAACATCGTCATAAGTAACAGAAGTCTGGTTTATGAATAGGTTCGAGTTTTTTTCTAAACATATTCTGAGTAGTTGGTGGTGTATCAAAAACGTGCAATAACACGACTGGCAAAAGCTATCATAATTTTCGCCTCGTGTTTATTGTAGCACTGCCGTGGCACGGGATTCACGTCATACGGAGAAGGACCAGTGATCCCGAACAAACTCCTTGACACATCCGGCGACACGTGATAACCTAATAAACGTGTAGATATTTAACCTCATTAGGCCGATCCGGAAAGCTATTCTCTGGACAAATGTATTGGATACACACACACACACACACACACACGCACAAACTGGATCCTAGATTCGGTAGTTTCCAGGTGTCTCAGAAGAAATAGTGAGTGTAGCAGCAGATGGCCAGGTGTATGCCGAGAAATGTTTACCCTTGTAAAAGTTTATATGGCTTCGGTAAATATTGAGCTTCAGCCAGATGTAATTGTGTGGCAAAGCAAATTCAGGCCAGATGTAATAACATAACAAACCATAAATGTTGTGAAGATTGATAATCCTTATATAAACCATGCTGAAAATCATTATACGTGTGTAAATTGTAATGATATACATTGTTAATCTTAAAACGGACAAAAAAGTATATATTTCTGTTTTGAGTTGTAGATATACATAAAAACTCATCCGTTAGGTACAGGAATCACGTGACTTGGTTTACGTTATCTGTAATCGTTTTCAGGGTCCCGCAGATCCTGATGACGGCTTTGTTTTCACACACACACACACACACACACACACACACACACACACACACACACAGAGGGGAACACACTGACACAGATTAAGACGAACAAACCGTTCATTTCCGAGTATTATCACTCGTAATACAGCCATTACGCTGAAGATTCGTCGAAACTTCCACCTATAGTGTCGATCCGTAATCAATCAAGAACCCCCCACCCCACCCCCACCCCGCTCCGCTCTGCTCCGCTCTCTCATCGACAGCGAGAATCTGGAATTATTAACAAAACAATTAACCCACATCCCCCCACCCAACCTAAAAATTTTCATTCCTGGAAAGCCAGCCGAGTACAGTTTTCATGGCGGCCGCGAACCTATTGTACAAATGGAAATATTTAGTTAGGAATAATTTATTTTTTAAAAGATCCTGCTACACGTACCAGGTAATAAAACATGTACAAATGCAGAGGGGGGGGGGATAGGTCCTCGCATTCCATATTTTGTTATCTAGTCATCAAATGGCGTCGATTATGGCTGACCCGCAAACACGAGTTGGCATCGCCGTCTCGGCTAATTGCAAGCGTTTGCTAATTTAGTCGGGGGGTGAATTAATTGTGTACGATTTCCAGACGTGGCTGTCGGGAAAGATTCACAAAAACGGCGCCTAAAATTCACAAAAGCGCCGCGCCGGCATTTCCATCTGGCAAATTTCCCAAAAAGACAACATCGGCCAGAAGTGATTTGGTTTACACCGCTCGTGTTTGTTTTAATAACAATTAATGTCGCTGATTCATTTCAGATTTCCAGATGGATCCCAGCATTTCTTCGGTACTCGCATGGAAAATGGAGAATGAACCACAATTGCGTAACCAATGAAATATGTCACGAGTTTTGAGCAAACACTAAACACCACCGCTTGGAACAACAACAAAGGGCCATAGCTTCCACAGACGTGCGTAAGATAACCAGAGACAGTTACCCCGCCAGCATAGAATACAAAACAAACAACAACACCTGGTCAGCCGGTGACCGAGCTGCTCAGCAATCTGATCGAAAGCGTTCATCATCAATGGGCCTTTCCGCGCAGTTTTTTTTCCTCATCCGCACAGACCGACCCTCCGCCGTCGTCACCTATACACGGAAACGACGCCTCAGCAAACGAGACCTTGGCTGGTAGATCGAAGGATGTTGTAAATTATTTCCGGTGTTCGACAACCGTTTAACAACATGCAGTGAGAAAAGGTAACGATCATTAATGAAAATCTGTGTTTTCCTACGCTCCCAGTGTAAGGCTGGGTGAGGGTGGAGGGGGGGGGGGGAATTTGGGGAGGGGTGCTGTTTAGAGAGGCAGGTAAGCGATGTGAGTGCGTATAGGAACTGACACCTTACAAATTTACATTACTAGGCTACAGTGTTTTGTAACCACTGCCAGATACTAGGAGCTCTTTCAGCGGTCAATTATAGATCGTAATTTATTTAACTCGGGGCACTTTTTCTTGGATTGCGGCCAAAGGATATTCTATTTACTACAGCCATTGAGACTTGAGAGAGATCAGTGTGTGTGTGTGTGTGTGTGTGTGTGTGTGGCGGGGGGGTTCGAGAGGAGACTGACCATGGGGTGTACGGACAGTTGCTCACCCGGGCAGTTGCTTAGCCGGACAGTAGCTCACCTGGACACTTGCTCAACGAGCAAATGAAAAAGTGGACATGAATTTTTAATGAGCAAAAATAAAAAAATTAAAATGATTTTTAATTCAGAAATATATTTCTTAGTATCCTATTACCTATATAATTATTGGGATGAATATTACCAATTATCAGGGAATTAAAGTTCAGAGACTATTTTATTTTATTAATATAATTATGTGATTTGTTTCTCAAGTGTCTACTTTTCATTTGCTTGGTAAGCAACTGTCCGGTAAGCAACTGCCTGGGTGAACAACTGTCCGGTGAGTAACTGTCCGGTGAGTAACTGTCCGGGTCAGCAACTGTCCTACACCCGACCATGGTGCCCATATACATACGCATGGTCTGATGGTTACGGACACACACGCGCTCGCGCGCGCATACACACACATACACCTGGGTGTGTTACTCTAAACACCACGAATGTAGCTGATTAGCTTTTAGACTTTTTCATAGCGACTTAGGGATCGGTCAGACATTACACATGGTTCAGCGGAAAAGTAGTCTGATGAATCGCCCAGATGTTTAATTCACGATTCGATATTCTCTGCGCCAGTGGCTAATTACACACTCTAAAACACACACACACACACACACACACACACACACACACACACACACACGCATTGAAAGAGAGAGATTAGACGACTCAACATGGAAAGAGAGTCGTTTAATATTTAGTACCCTAATGAATCACCAATACGTTTCATTCAGAGTTCGGGACTCTTCGTGCCAGTATCTTTTCATACACTATATTACACACTATATAACTGAAATAGGAAACATCACGAACTATTTAATCACGAAACGCTCCAAACATTAATTGTAAAACTACAGATATCAACAACAGGATTCCAAGTTTAGTACTGGCACACACAATACCCAGTAACTGTGATAACATTGATACAGAGCCTGGTTACACACACACACACACACACTGATTACCTTACACACGCTTCCGTATATATTGTGATAGTGCTAAGGGACAATATCGCAATGCCGTGATATCACCGGCGGGCTACATTTATAATACGTGATATCACCGACGGGGTTATATTTATATTACGTGATATCATCGACGGGGTTATATTTATATTACACCAACTTGCTGGTCTCTTCAGAGAACAGACACTCTCGTAGTGCAATCGGTAGTGTACTGCACTCCGGATATCTCTGTCGTCAGATCAAATCCCAGTGTTACTAGGTATTTGTGTGGAATGTTACATTCTTCATTAAAAAGCTTCAACCTGATTATCTCATTTCACTAGGGGAGTAGCCCCATTCTATGCAAACGGTCGGAAAAGTGTACCGGACGACACAAAATGGTACAGGTCAATATCAGGCGAAGTGAAAGATGAAACATATTTAAGACATAAACCAGGTTGTTTAGAGGTCTAAGGTCAACCGTGGTATACCAGTTAGACAATGAGGATGATCCCCACACTAATCTTTTAAAATCTCTCATCATTGAGTAAATGTTGCGATCCAATAAATAAATATCTTATAAACATGGTATTTATTTAATTATGAAGATGGCACTGAGCATGCGTCTTAATCGCCTCAGCAACCCGATGAGGTTTACACTCTACGACCCCAAAACAAAAATCGTTGTCTGTGTCTGAAGGATGATCCAGACTTACGATTATCCCATGTTCCGACAACGGGGAATCTCAGGATATGGACACCGGATACCGGATCCTTATGACCCGATGTGTCAGGCATTAACAATCCTACAAATACGTATCACAAGACCGGAGCGTATTTGTTGTCCAACATCCGGAAGCTTTGATCCAGGATCTGTTGTACATTTATAAACAATCAGGTCCTGCTAACAAGGGAGGATGATTTTCTCCAGTTGTAACCGGATCACGGACTGTCCGGGATTTTTGGGGTTTGTGTGAAGGGGGCTCTATTACTGATGTCTGAGTTGTTGGATAAAACACTAATGGCTCGTGCCACGCCGTGTAGGGGTTGATATATATATATATATATATATATATTAGGTAGCCACATACACACACACACGCACGCATGCACACGCACACAATTTAATTGAATGATTGAGTGTAAACATTAATATAATACTTGGTTTTATAACCATGGGACATATAACCAAGGGACATAAACCCAAGGGACAAAGGACCAAAGGACATATGATCAAGGCACATGGGACCGAAGGACATATGATCAAGGCACATAGGACCAAAGGACATATATGATCAAAGGCTATTCCCTCGGAAAGATATTCGGTCCGAAATGTTTGTACTGATGGAAGAAACATCCCACAGACAAAAGTGAAACTGGGATTCGTGTGCGCGCGCGGGTGAGAGAGAGAGAGAGAAAGCGCACGGTGCCAAGAGATACATTCATTAATATCATTAAACTTTTTTCATAAAACCAACTCCGATTCTGGATTATCACAAATAAACAAAATCCCGTCAATTGTTACCTGTCCAGTAACAAACGTGTTATATAATAGTTGACTATCTGTCACTTATGGTAAGTCTAGTCGGTGTTATCTCGATCCGTGATTGGCTACAAACGTAACCGGTACCCCCATTATCGTCCAATCTGTTTACACAATCACAATTCAAATTGGGCGATTCGGAGTTTGCCGGATCGATTTTCGCGCAAAATCCGGTCACGAATTGGCGGTAGCCGGCCAATCTCTGGTGGCGGTATCTGCTGACAATCAACTCTGCCCAATCTGCTAGCAAACTACTCCGACGATCCCGCGCTTCTTATAAACGCACCCTCCCGGATTCTTCCAAAGGTCTCGTAGATGTACCGGGATTCATTCACACCTAAAATCAGCCGACAACCAACACCGAAATCCAGTAGAGAATTCAATCCAGAACAGAACTCTTCGCGAAAATCTGGACGTCTCTGCCCCACGGGATTCCACATTATTAGTGTCCCATCAAGTTGGCAGCCTTAAATTAAGACCGGGAAACCAGGAGTTCGGTTGGTTTGTGTTTTTGGTATTCAGGATCATGCTGAGTTTTGACTGTTAGTTCCATGTCCGGGGGTTGATGCGACAAGCCGGGCCCGCCTGGTGCCCGCAGAGACACCTAGCGGGGATCCGCGCCATATCCTGAAGTGAAATCACTGGCTCGGCGCATTCCCCACCGTCTGATTAGATGGTTAAGGCTGCCAGAACTGTACCGAACTATAACCCGGATGGGTCGGAGAGGTTTTTTAAAATGTTGTTGTGTGCCTAAAATCCAACTATTTTAGTAAGAATGCGGCATCAACGTCAGCCAAGAGAATTAATCATCTCAAAAATTATGTTGAAAAATATCATCATAATTGAACGAAGGTGACACGAGTTCGTTCTGTGAACGACTGCCATCCGAAAGCGGAATTAATGTATTAAAATTGTCGCACGCGGACGTGACTGCGCGCTTTAGCAGCGTGCGAGGAGTAATGATTGCTGGAGACTAGTGTATGTATTAGTATCAAAGTAATACCTAGTATGGCCAGAGTTATAACTGAATGCTGATTATTGATACTGACGACATTATACACACACACACACACACACACACACACACACACACGTGTGTGTGAGAGAGAGATATCTGAAGATAATTGATGATGTCTATTTGTCCGTTATGTCTGATTCTTCTCTCTCTCTCATCATACGTGTGTGTGTGTGTGTGTGTGTGTGTGTGTGTGTGCTTGTGTGCATGCACACTGATGTCATTTGTGTCTGAGGTGTACAGATCATTCGCAGCGAGTGTACTCACAATTTGTGATTCTCCGTACCAGTGCCTTTTAAACACACACACAGACACGCACGCGCGCGCGCGCACACACACACACAATATATATATATATATATATATATATATATCTTCGTCACTCCATACAGACTACATTATACCAGATGTTACACTAGTCTGGTCTATCACATGTCGGTATATGATAAATAACGGGTTGAAATAAGTACACGCTCTAAATCACAATTAGCATCTCTTCGTCTTCTTTTTGTCATTGGATTAATGAATTCTACATCCTTCACACCATCCAAGATATACACGTATCCTCGGCGTGTAAATGGCCAATCCGTAGAGCTGCACTGCCGAACTCCACGAGTCTCGTTTCAAATCCTAGTGTTACCGGTGCCTTCGGGGATGTTTCACCTGATCACGTCATTTGGGTGTGACTAGAGCTCAGGCTGAACAAAACGCTCACTCACTCACTCACTCACTCACCCACTCAACACGTAAACATCGCCTTTCTTCAAATAGCTTCAGTACACGAAAAATTGCAATTATTCTGAACAGTATCACAATATGATGAAAAATCCATTAAAGCAACTCAAATTTATCCGCTGCCCATTCGTCATTTCTCGTAATTATATCTACGACGTCAGTGTATATTATAAAAAATATTATGAGTCTAACACTTACCAAGCAGGTCAAGACAACCGCCGGGCTAAATGGGCCCATACCGCAAAACGTCCCATTGTAGCAATAATTTCAGCACAGAAAGAAATCGTACCTCCGGAAAATCTGGTACCGAAATGTACCGCTAAAACTGGCCAATAATTTGCATACAATGGATATACGTTTTATCGGTGTATTATTTCTGAGAAATGCTGGGCAAAACCGTCGCCTGTTCCTGGCGGTGTCCAACATTAGTAAAACATGGCACCTGTGAAATAACTGGTGTAACGGTTTATGCCCGGCTCGTTTATCAGTGGGACAAAATCGCTAATTTGAAATGTCAATCAGGGGTGGACTTTCTCGGGCTACTGCGTGGCCAGAGTCTAGGGTTACGGGCGTTGAGTACACTAACTCTGTTACGCCGAGTACCACGTTATGTACTCGATTGGGCCATCAGTTTAATTGGAGATCGTTTCACTAGAGGTCGTTCGTCCATACGGTTGATATATAATAAACAGTTGGATTTGTATATAAACGTTGTGCTACATCAATGATCTATTAACCAGCTATGTATATAAACAATCCGGGACAGAGCGAACCTGGATCGCTTACCGGTGTGTGTGTGTGTGTGTGTGTGTGAGCAGTGGATGTGTAGGCACTAATACATATATATCTTGGAAAAAAAACATCTGAACAATTCATCTGTTTAAAAAAAAACAAGTATCGAGAAAAAATCCGCTTACATCGTCATGATGTCAAAACATAGCATGCTACGGTCAAAGACTGGCATGCTACGGTTAAAGAGTGGTATGACACGAACAACCTTGGCCCAATACAAAAAAACTAACATTATTTAGTATTACGAAAACCAATTGTACGCCTGCGCACCATATATATATATATATATATATATATATTGATACCTCGTATATTTACAATGGCCCGTAATTAGATACCATGTTATGTGCTAATCAGTTATGTGTAGACATGGCTTCCTATTAGATAACTCACCGGTTCCCCCCCCCCCCACACACACTCTCTCTCAAGTGTGTTTTGTTCTAACGCGTTACAACGCATGCTAATTATCTAGGTGGACTCGGGTCGAGAGGGGGGAACGTCCATTTTGTATTGTTTAGTTGTATATGGGCTGCTACAATAAATGATAGTCTCGCCAGCTGCCGGGAAAGGGGCTAATTGAGCTTAATCTAGAAATGTCAAAAAGTCCACAGGTGTAGCATAAAGGACTGGACCAGGAAATATGTCAAAAGCTTATCACAAGAAAACAAAACCATACTGAAATGTCAGCTCATTGTCTACAGTGAAACAGCCACAGTCAGTATGATTGTGTCACCATATATATATATATATATATATATATATATTATATATAGTTTCTGTGGCTGGACTGATAGCGTGGATGATCGGCTACCTTTAGCATCGGGGTTCAAATTCTGGCCTGATCATGTGTGAGGGGTGTTTCATCTTTCACTTCACCTCAATACCCATTCGAATAATTAGCCTATCGGTAGGATATTTCCAGCTATCAAAGTAGCCGTAAAACGACGTTTCGTATTTTCGATCGTGTTAAAATTTTCACACGGACCCACCCGCGCACGCAAGTGAACGCGCAAACAAACTCACCCACGCACACGCAAATACACACGTCCACGAGGCCGCACACATACTCACCGTCGAACAACGTATACACAACTTGGCGCACAGTTCCGCCGAAGATAGCACAACAGGTAGTTAAAGAGAAATATTCTGAACATTCGAAATCTGAGCTGCAATAACATTTCAGCCGAAATGTCCAAACAAACTCAAGTATCTAAAGTGTATATTCTAGGAGTGTGAGTGGAGCAAGTTTCTGGCTAAATAACGCGGCCACTTGTTAAACAATAACAACAATCCCAAGTATATGATACGGGAAAGGTTTGAGAATATCTTCATAAGGTAGCCTTTATCTTAACGTCATGGGAGGTCCGACGTCTCAGGTATTTATTATTAATGTAGCTCATTCTTACGGAACATAACTCAATTGGCATTTGTGTTGTTACACCTGGAATTATTAACGGCAACACAAAGAATGAGTTTCGACAGTTCTATAAAGTAGTGATGAATTATTTGATACGAAAAGTACAAATCTTGATCTTTTTTTTAACATTTAATTGAATAATTGCATGTTTAGAGTAAGACAAAAACGAGGCTATTTTTCTGACAGATGATAAAGGATGCTATTCCATTTCTAACTCCCTGCGGTTCGGGGAAGGATGGGTCGGAGGGAGAGGGAGGCGGAGGGGGGCTGCAACATCCCGCATTTCGTAACCGACGAATAAAAGCTGGGGTCAGTAAATGAGCCATATGTATTGATGTGTTGTTAAACCTGACTGACTTGACTTGACTTACTGACTGACTGACTGTCTTGACCGGCTGACTTGACTGACTGACTGACTGACTGTCTGACTGACTCACTGACTGACTGACTCACTCACTCACTGTACAGGCGATAGATCAAGATTTGACAGAAACAATATTTTCACCAACCATCTGTGGTAGATTTCAGACAATTATTGGAGATAAATTGTCATTTAGGTATTTGTACGATCAGTAATTATCCCATCTGATTGATTTGTTTGTTGAAATACATCGTTAATGGTTAACAGATGAGGCTACCGGGGTAGTGGCTACCGGAGTAGTGGCTACCGGAGTAGTTGGTGGTGAATAAATTAACAGACGAAAACTAATTTGAAAATAATCTTTTACTTTCTGCTGTGACGAGAATACATCATCGCAGCAACAGCACCAATCACGTCACCGCATAACAACATCACCGCATCACAACATCGGAGCCCCATGGGGGGGGGGTGATGATGAGCGAAGAAGCGACAGATAATCACATTGTAGGTGATTACACGCGTATAGCAACACGCACGCACGAGCACACACGCAACGCACGCACGCACGCACGCACGCACGCACGCACGCACGCACGCACGCACGCACACCAACGCAGAAGAACATCACCACCACAGAAAGAGAAATAAAACTCACACCACACACACACAAGAGAGAGAGAGAGAGAGAGAGAGAGAGAGAGAGAGACGGACACACACACACACACACACACACACACACACACAGAGAGAGAGAGAGAGAGAGAGAGAGAGAGAGAGAGAGAGAGAGAGCGAGAGAGAGAGAGAGACTGGGTAACACACACACACGCAGAAGAGAGAGAGAGAGAGAGAGAGAGAGAGAGAGAGAGAGAGAGAAGACACAGAGAGGAGAGAGAACAACGAGAGAGAGAGAGAGAGAGAGAGAGAGAGAGAGAGAGAGAGAGAGAGACTGGGTAACACACACACACACGCGCAGAGAGAGAGAGAGAGAGAGAGAGAGAGAGAGAGAGAGAGAGAGCTGGGTAAACACACACACACACACACACACAACACAGAGAAGAGAGAGAGAGAGAGAGAGAGAGAGAGAGAGAGAGAGAGAGAGAGAGAGAGAGAGAGAGAGAGACTGGGTAACACACACACACACGCGCAGAGAGAGAGAGAGAGAGAGGGGACTGGGTAACACACACACACACACACACACGCAGAGAGGAGAGAGAGAGAGAGAGAGAGGGAGAGAGAGAGAGCGAGAGAGAGAGAGAGACTGGGTAACACACACACACGCGCAGAGAGAGAGAGAGAGAGAGAGAGAGACTGGGTAACACACACACACACACACGCAGAGAGAGAGAGAGAGAGAGAGAGAGAGACTGGGTAAACACACACACACACACACACACACACACACACCACGCACGCAGAGAGAGAGAGAGAGAGAGAGAGAGAGCAGTTTGAATGACCAATCTTATGACGAGTGATCGTTGACGGTTCGACAATGTGACAATGTTTACATTGTCAACAACCATAAAAAGGTGACATAAAACCGGACCACCGAAGACAGGTAAATCACATAAAACGGACATCTCTAAGGAAGAATTGCCATAAAAGTTGTCGTAGCCGAGAATAACAAACGTCTTCAAAGAAGACATCTCATACGACGACACGAAACTTCAGATTTAGACGAGAGACGACAGTTTTGATCAGAAGAAGATTCACTCAAAGAAATCTAAACTTTTCCCTTGAAGAATGACAACAGCGTGTCTTCTTTATAAACTCATCGTGTCGTTTGTTTACATATTGAGCGAGCGATAAGAATCGAGATTTGGTCTACCCGCCCTCGAGTTGGCTTCATTTTGACTAAACTCTCACAAATTGGGCTTCATTTTACTGAACAATGACAGATTCTGCTCACATTTTACTGAACTGTAAAGGTAGTGAGCTTCATTTGACGGAAAGAGAAGACAACTTATCGACTAGTTCTTAACGATATTATCGGAACATACACCCCCCCCCCCCCGCCCCGTCCCCAAGACAAACGATTGTTACTTCTCTGATCATCAGATGTGACTCTTTCAACCCTTTAACTAAATCGTGATTTGGGGAATATATATATATATATATATATATATATATATATTGGTTATCGCAGTTTATCTTTATAGTACAATCTCTCCGTCAGTTGAGGAGAGTATTATCTTCACCCAACATTTGTGGCCTCTAATTAAGCTCATCCTTAAAGTACGACATATCAGAGCAACAGCCATTGGTCCCACATTTATATACACCCGCGAACTGCAACTCTGTTAATCTGATATATATATATATATATATATATATATATATATATATATATATTGGTCGAGGAGTTATTGGACCCCGCATTGGTCAGATTACTTCGGGTACCCCCCCACCCCCACCCACCCAGCCAATAGAGATAGTCCTGCCCCCAACTATCTCCAAAATCCGTTTAAATCGATTCAATAAAATCAATTTTATTTATTATCTAAATATTCTGTTCCGGTTCATTAAGAGAATGTAAATTAAACCCTATGACTCTCAGCATCCATAAGCAATTAGTTTTTCAACGGATGTTACTGTCATCTTAGATAACAGAATACAAACAAACAGTACATCCTCTTGTCTATCTGGATATTTGAGATATTATTATAACCAATTAATTCTTTAATCTTTACCAGTCACATTAATGAGGATAACACTGGCATGTCTGTCTCGGTGTCATATGATAGACGCTGTGACATACAGTAGTCATCCTCAAATGTGAACCTCCTTAAAAAACGGTCACTTGTCTATTACGACCAGGAGTCAGTCATTTGAGTGGGGCTTACCAGAGGAGTCGTCCCACTGGTCCCGTATTTATTGGACCCCCTCGGGGGTCATCTTTAGGACCAGTAAATGTGTTTATTTAGTCATTCACTTGTAGGTGTACCCCCGTGAAGAGTCTGGAACCCAACAGTGACACAGTTACCCCTGGGGCCTGTTCTCGACCCTACACCCCCCCACCCGGAGTCTGCAATAACCAGAAGGACATAAACTCTACCTCTTTCTATTTATACTTTAAGAGCATTCAGATGTGAGTCTCATTTAGAAAGGTGATCTCAGTAGGTAGATTATACTGTATACCACAAGATAGTGGTTGTGTCATCGATGACAGTAAATCATCAACTTGAACTCAGACACCTTTAGAATGACATACCACAAGAGACAGAGAGTGTGATATATATATATATATATATATATATATATATATATATATACGGACTATAACAAATAAAGAATCAGACTTATGACATCTTCGTGAATAAAACTTGATATTTTTTAAACTGCATTTTTAGTAAACTTTGACGTCGAGTGTTTTTACCTGATGTATATAGACAACAATTAGTGCTGTTAATACCTGCTGTGTTATTGTTGTTGTTGTTATTGTTGTTGTGTAATTATGTTATCGTAATAATAACTTCACAAACATTTATCCTCACGATGGTCTGTCGTCGACTTGCTGATGACACCGTGACATCAACTATAGCGTGATTCGTGTGATAAGGGTTGATAAGGGTTGATAGGGTGTGATACGGGTTGATACGGGTTGATAGGGGTACATGCCCATCACCATAAACTCAACTCACCAGCAGCATAGCTGTTATACTGTACATACATATCTTTAAATCTGTAACCTTGGTTACAGCTACATAACTAAGGTCAAACGATAGTTGTCTGTTTGGGATAAAAATTGTTTTTGTGTGTGTGTGTGTGTGTGTGTGTGTGTAAATAAACACCCAATCTGATGTCTGCCGCAGTTAAAAACCGTTAAGTTACCTTCAAGCTGGGGGCAGCTTAAGTACTAAGGATTTCCTGAACAAAAGCACTAATTGGAAATAACATTGAAAACACATGTATCCTAGTCGTAACACCTGTTTAAAGCCCGGTCTGTAAACAAATCCTTGTTTACACTATCATTATCGCGTAAACAACAAAACTATTTGGGAATGACTGATGGCCAAACTATCAGAGATATTTTATATCATTCGTCGTTTCCCACTGGGATTGCTCTTCCCACATAAACTCCCTCCTATTTCCCTCTGACGAGTTGCGCGAAGCCGAATCGTGGCAGAGTTAGTGGCGCCCAGCGCTGTAGATCTCCGGATTCTGGCATCGAATCCGAGTGTTACCATCTCCGGGATGTTTCATCTGATTATTTCCATTCCCTAGGGAGAAGCCCATTTGGCTAGTATTATCAGCTGTGGCTAGTGCCAATACTAAACACTCACAAACACATACAAACACTCACAAACACATACAAACACTCTCAAACACATACATATACTCACAAATACATACAAACACTCACAAACGCATACAAACACTCTCAAACACATACAAACAATCACAAACACATAGGTAGAGCATGAGACTATTTGCCTATGGCTATGGTCATTCTGTGCAGGAGGTCGTAGGTTCGCGCCTCGGCCGTGGCACTATAGTAGGGGGGAGTTTTTCATCCAGCCAGGGAACTGGCGAGGTTTTCTCCACGGAACATGCCATATATTTTAAATTCTAAATATATTTAGAATTAGTCTCCGTGGGGAGGCTCTAAATTACACACCATATACGTCTCCCCCATTTGAGGTTGCCAGACATGTAAACAACTGCCATTTCGACCACTGTTATTATTATTATACACAAACAATCACTCGTGTGGAACGGTGTGTGTTCTGTGTTCCAACATCCTATTGTAGGACATCCTATTATTCCTAAAGCCAATTTTATCAGTTGGCCATATGCTACGAGGACCCACGGCTCTGAAACCCTATTGTTCCTGCATCCTATTGTTCCAACAGACATAGAATGTGACAGCCTATCGTCACAACTGACATACATATATATGGTGTGACAGGTTATCGTTCCATTATTCTATTTTTCCGACAGTCTGTTATTCCGACATTCCATTGTTCCAACAACTTGATGTTCCGACAGATTGTTTAAATCCTTCTATTTTTTACAATATATAGATCAACATTTAGGGAGCAACAATTGGATGTGACGTGTGTATAAAACAATGTCTATACCGCCTGATATCTAACGCCAAATGACACCTAAGCATCATATATGATGCTTAAGTTATATATATATATATATATATATATATATATATATATATATATAAAACGACCCACAGTGGTAGCTGTTACTTTAATTAACATTTATCCATCATAAGTACGTTTACTTGGTGTAGCTTAAGTCCAAAATCAGGGAATTAAAAATACATATATTTACAAACGTTACTCTAGCATAAGCTAACCGTATATGAACCAACATTTGAGTGTAGGAATATTGGGGACTATAGCTGAACATTGAGCTGATAGAAGACTAGGCTTTTATAACATTGGGCCGTCGAAACAATCGAGTTTCGGAAAAGTGGGCTTTTAGAATATTGAGGTGTCAGGACATTGGGCTTTTGGAACAACGACTTTTAGGAATATTGTGTTGTTGAAATAATGGTTGTGGTATTTCTTTGATTATGTTCATTTCCACACACACACACACACACACAAAGAGAGAGAGAGACAGAGAGAGAGAGAGCTAGAATAACATTTAATACATCTTAATTATAGAGACTGAAAGCCGGCCAAATATTTGAGAAGAGTAATGATTTTTGTGCCTCGAAACATCCAGGTGGCGCCAGGTGATCTCGGCTTTTATAATCTAGATATAACTACAGAGTGAGTGAGTGAGTGAGAATGTGGTCAGCGAGTAAGTGAACGAATAAGTAAGTAAGTGAGTGAGTGGGTAAGTGAGTGGTATTTTGCTTAATTTCGGTTCTCGTCTCATATCGATCATATCGATAGTCAAATTGGGCGGATGTTCTGATTATACCCCAGGTAAATGATATAACCAGACCGAGACCGTTTCATTGATGCACGAAACATCCCACAGACGCGAGGAACGGCGTATAAACGTAGTATACTATAGTAATTAATACATTAGGCATACTAACCTGCTGACAAGCTACACCACAACTGATATTCTCTCTTACTAAATCACAGCAGGTTAAGGTCGATGTGATGGCTATCTCTTCTGAAAATATAACCAAAGGTAAACTATATTAATTATTTTATATATATATATATATATATATATATATATATATATATAAGAGAGAGAGAGAGAGAGAGAGAGAGAGAGAAAGAGAGAGACTGATAGATTAATTGGTTGACTGATTTGCTTCAAACATTGTACACGATGTACAATCAGATTGAAATATGTAACTCGTAACCAAAACATAAATTTTTGATTAGCTCCAATTATTATTATTATTATTATTATTATTACACAGCTGGCGAAGTTTCTTTCAGCGTAAAGCAATTCCTTTGCCTCTCGCCAGTCATATCAATCAAATATCGATTATCGGCTGGTTGGTGGAAAACTGGTATAACACACACACACACACACTCGGAATCGCCAGATCCCGGACGAGCCAGAAACAGAACCCGACACACTGCCGTCAACAGGTGAACTAACAGCCCCCCCCCCCATCACCATAATCTTCATCATCATCATTCGATCATTCGACAACAGTAAGTTACATAACCCCCCCCCCTCACTATAGTCTTACACCTAATCTCTAATCTCCGTCTAACACGCTACCGGCTTGAAAATGTCAAGGTGAAGTCAGATATACAATTACCATCAGGTAACTATCGTCTTACATAATGATGACGTTTTGATCAAGTGTCAGTTGTCTGATAGTCGCCATATTGTTTACACCGTTCGGCATATAATAATGACCGATCCCCGTGTCTCGTCCTGATCGTCGTCCGTATGATGTCTAAATAGCGTGCCTCGGAGCGGCCATTAAGGCTGCTCCCTCGCTCGCTTAAGGCCTGTTGTGACGTCACGAGGGTAATGTTGACACGTGACGTATCCATTCGGTGGTTTTCGCCACTTTATTTCATTACGTTTGTTTCTGGGTCGCCGGTTTCTTGACCCGCGGCTTCAGAAGGCGGCATTGGTTGGTTGAAACCAAATCCGTTCATTTATAAGTATTGCCGTTGTTTTTGGTATAATTGGTTGTTGTAGTTGTTGTTGTTATTGTTGTTGTTGTTATGGTGGTGGGGGTGGTGGTTGATGTCGTGTTTTGTTATTTCTCCTGCTGCTGCGGATATCTCAATTAATTTATACAATACGCAATATCTGTCGCAGTAGATTATAATGCCAGTTTTAACTAATTAGCGGACAGATATACATATTTATTGTTATTGGAGTTATTATTATTATTATTATTATTATTATTATTATTATCATCATCATCATCATCATCATCATCATCACCTTCATCATTAGTATGAAAATTACTACGTCACTTTACTAAAAGAGAACAGTATGTTATATTTGATGTCTGATACCTCGTTGTGCCAGTGCTTTCCGGATCCCTGCTAATATACGCTCACCCATGCACAGCTTTCAACAAATAAATCACTCTAATTATCAGTGTATTAAGGCGGCTAACAATAATCTTTAGACAATTGGTATGGTGACAACGAGCAGAATGTCTACGGAGTTCGTTATTTGGTGCTGACTTGATACGTTGGCAGAACTTCCAGGTTCGAAACCTGCTGCTACAGAAGGCCGGATTATGACGGCCTATACGTATCCCAGTCTGGCGGAAGTGGATGACATCGGATGAGGGATGTTTCATGTCGAAACAGCAAAATCGATCACCTTTCTATTGCATCACTCACTCACTCACTTACTCACTCACTCACTCACTCACTCACTCTCTCTCACTCACTCATTTCTTTCTCGTTTCTCATCACATCAACAGAAGGCCGTCTTGCACGACATGATACGTCGGCTTGTAAAATGAGAACCACTTGATGAGAATATTAGATGACCAATAGCGAAATAAGATCTGTATTCAACTAATAACAGAGTTAATGGACCGTGACAGGTGCTAAAACCAGGAGAATCCCATTGTTGAGAAATGAATAACATCTGAAGGGAATATATCTTAGAAAAACGAACGAATGAATTAATGAATTGGAAGTCGAGATGTTTATTGAAACTATCTATTTATTTTGTGTCTATCTATCTATCTATCTATCTATCTATCTATCTAAAATTTAGTTCTGCGGCTAACTTTTTACACGTGCTAGTCTAAATGGGCCGAGCAGTGTCCAACGGTAAATGAGGCGAAATGAAAGATGAACTGACTTGACTTGACTACACCGATCTTTGAACCACTGTGCTTTGGGTCTGTGACCAACGGCTCCACCAGTTGAGCCACAGATATATCTTGCTAGAGAGAGCGAGAGAGAGAGAGAGAGTGTGTGTGTGTGTTTGAAGCAAAACGGACTGAAGCCTATTTTCCACCACATTAGCCAAATATAACAACATCATGTATCAGAGGGCGAGATATAAACGACAAACAGAACCGAACTTCTAGTCGACGAGACTAATGTTGTGACAATGCCCATGATAACGTCCACTAATCATGAATTATCCTGATAACAACAAAAATAGATCTGCCAAACATCCGTATTATCACACTCCCTATGTCTCCGGTAGACCTTGGTGACAGTACGATTACTGGCTCGTGTTTACACTTCAACACGCTGGTCGGCCATAAACACATAACACACACACATACACAAACACACAAACACACACATATATATATACTGGCTCAGAGTATTGAAATTATACATCCATAAAAATACACACTTCAACAAATATATGCATCCATAAATATATGCATCCATAAACATGGTTATTAGATGTGGGGGACTCATCAGTTTTTGGGTGAGACTCTCAGGTTTATAAACCTGGTAAATACGTGCGTGCGCGTGTGTGGGAGGGAGCGCGCGTGCGTGAGTGTGATATGCATTTGTTTAAATAGAAACAAAGGTGAGTCATTCTCAATCTACAATACAATGGATCCTACATCAAACAACCACCTCACTTGTTAGACCCAACAGTTTCATTACCACACACACACCGAGTCGTTATGATACAAACTCGGCAAAATCACAGTAATTGTGATCCGTGTGATTCTCATTACCGTCTTAAACCTCAGATCAACAAAACAGGTTTGATCTGGGGACACCCTAATTAGTACAAACAGTGGGTAAAATGAAAGTCCTTTGATGTAACGCTTGCCTAAAATTCGCCCAATTAATACAATTTTTTACATCAACCCCCCCCCCCAACAAAACCCCACACACCACATAACATGACAACAGTGACACCTTGATAAGAAATAATTTAACTGATGTCGAATTTTAATTTCAAAAACAAATTTCTCTAATTACAACGCCCGACTTCCGGTAAACTTAGATATTATTTCTGCATACATTAAAGAACAACTTTTTTATTTACGCGACCTAAAACCGTCCAGCCTTCACGATGAATCTTACACCTTTTGGGGATCGGTTTGGGTGGGGGTTGGGAGATAATTTGATAGAATTACTTTAAAATGGTCGCCCGTGTGGTGGGCAGAATTAAATTGAATTAATTGAGGGATAATTTTGTGATGTGGAAAAACCGTTATCTCGCGGGGCAGTTTCTTTAGAGCGGATATTGGATTAGTCTTCGTAAAGATCGTTGGTACACAGTTTTTAGTGGTAATGACACGGCTTGGTCACAGCAACAAGAGAAAGGTACACGTCAGAATTAATTAAAGACAACTGGCCGAGACAGATGTACTGGGAACATTCTGTGGGCGCGCGCGCTCTCTCTCTCTCTCTCTATGTGTGTGTGTGTGTGTGTGTGTGAGTCTAAATCTTATAAGTTGCTAGCTATTTCATGCTCGGTAAGACGTGTGCTGACCCCTGGCGTCACCTCACTAAACAAGTGATCACTTCCTGACACACGTCCAACTTGTGGGGACGATATAAAAAGAGGCCGATTGTGGCCGTTGTAAACGATCAGCTGTCTGTGACCTGACAGAGTGATACGTGATATCAATGTCATATTAAATGGATTTGATAATAACTGTAGGCTATCAGAGACCGACATACATACAGACAGACAGACAGACAGACAGACACCGATATACAGACAGAAAGAAACAGCTTCTGACACGTATACTATGATAACGAAAACAACATATTTAGTAAAAGCCAGGTCGAGAAATTTGGGAATGGGAAACACACACACACACACACACACACACACACACATATATATATATATATATATATATATATATATTACAATAGCCAGAACGCAGCATTGCGCTGCGATCCTCCAGGTTCTAGGTTCAAATCAGGTTCGTATCTGTGTCTGTGGGATATTTCCCCAACGAGTCGACACTCGACCACGTGTCTCAGGTGTGACCAATGTGAAGGCTAAACGAAACCCAACAAACTAACAATCACAATACGTATACCGGCACAACAGGGAGAAGAGATGTACCAAGATACGATAACACAACAATATAGGCAGAACACAGCAATGGTGGATCACAGCAATAGTGGATTACAGCAATGGTAGATTATAACAATAGGTAGAAGACAGCAATGGTGGATCACAGCAATGGCGGATTACAACAATAGACAGAACACTGGAAAACGGCAATAGTGGATTACAACAATAGACAGAACGCAGCAATGGTGGATCACAGCAATAGTGGATCACAGCAATGGCGGATTACAACAATAGACAGAACACTGGAAAACGGCAATAGTGGATTACAACAATAGACAGAACGCAGCAATGGTGGATCACAGCAATAGTGGATCACAGCAATGGCGGATTACAACAATAGACAGAACACTGGAAAACGGCAATAGTGGATTACAACAATAGACAGAACGCAGCAATGGTGGATCACAGCGATGGTGGATCACAGCAATGGTGGATCCCAACAATGGTGGATCACAGCAATTGTAAATGACAACAAGAGGTCGACACAGAGAGCCGTACAAATGAGATGTCGTACAGAAGTTTGGACGAGTGAAACGTTTCTATTTCGAGGCATCTACTCGATTAATCCAAGCAAACCAAATATCATATCAGAAATACAACCAAAATGTCATATTTTAGGTGGAATTCTGAAGCTCGATTCGTGGAAGAGGGAGGAAAAGAACACCGAGATTAGTTTAGTTTTGTCACTCTGCGTAGATGTTGGGCGACTGCAACTTCAGTTGTTGTTAAATGTCTGGGTAGGCTAGAACCGAGTCAGCTGTTTAGATACGACTAGCCGGGGCGACCTCCATGGGCCTCGGGTTCGTGGAGGTACTCGGGAAGTCCAGTTCTAGACTTTGGGATTTAGTTGATTTTACTGATTATTTCCTTTATTCTAAGACCCCACAGTCGCCTACTTGTCCCGAGACGCGTTACCTTCCCGGGATCCGGAATTAATTATCACAATAGCTTTGTCTCTTAAAACAGATAAACAATCCCAAACTGCGTATGGGGGTATATCTAAGACCGCCTCCCCCCCCCACACCGCATAAACCCCCCTTCCGCCCAGTGTCCACCAAAGCCACGCATGTAATATCAAAAACCGTCATTAAGGAAGCCCACCTGGCCCGAAAGCGGATCCCGTACGCAGAACTGCAAACCCCGACAAATCGTCACAAAGCTTTTAACACACCTTTGACGACGACAAATCTCAGAACAAATAGCCCAAGATGGGGGGGGGTGGCTATTTGTCGGGTAGAACTCGACAAATCTCGGGTCAGTCAAAGAGTTGGTTAATAATCGCCTTTGATGACGTTTCGCACCTGGCCCGCGCTCCAATAGCGAGTTGTTTGATTGACTAAACACAGGGACAGCACAATGTCAACACCAGTCGAGGACACGATCTGTCCTTACTGAGGATGGACGGACGGTTAGAAGACATCTTGTTATGAAGGAAAACATCGAATTTTGGCTCGAATAATGGCAGGCCGAGAGTCAATATTTGGCCGGAACGAGGCGGCGTATGGCCGAGTCGGTAGCGTGTTCGGCGCACGACTGCCGGCCGTCATCGGCTCGATGCCAATCGCTGCTGGATGGATAGGCTTCGTTGACTTCTCCCTCCGCCAAGCTAGAACTGTTAAGCTTAAGACGATGTATATATATCGTTGTGTGCGGTCATGTCTATATGTGTGTGCATGTGAATGTGAATGGAAATATGTGCGCGCATGTGTGTGTGCGCGCTGCTCTTTCTGTGTGTGTGCGTGTGTGTGTGTGTGTGTGAGTGTATGTGCTTATCTATTTCTCTCTCTCCCTCTGTGCGTGTGCGTGCTTGTGTGTGTGTGCGCGCGTATGTATTGGTGTGTGTGCGCGCGCGCGCAACAGGAATGTGGCATTGTTGGTTGTGTTGAACTTGAGGTGATGATATCGAATCCTCGTGTTGCCCGCGGCTCTGTGCCCGTATAGGATGTTTCACCCAACAATAAAAAGCTTCGAACTAATTGTGTTAGATTCCTACGAAGATGTGTCTCAGGCATGTAATAACTCACTCTCTATCCTTCCATGGGTGTTTAGATGATGCATCATATCAAAGCTTTGGTGTCATTTCTAAACAATATCACTTCTCATTCTTGTAGAGCCTTGTCAGTGTCTCGATCGGAATGTGCATGGAAGATCAAGGGTGTGCAAAGAGGAAGAAAAACAACCTAGCATGAACATCGGCCGCGCACAGTTAAACTGACCAAACCTATGCACCCTCGGTTCCCACAGGAGGACCTATATGATAACACCAGCTACTCGCGATGCCTCAGTAAATTCTCATTACTATCAGCGATAACGAGCTTCGAAACCAGAATCCCTGTCCAACTACTCGCTAACTATACTGTCTCAACTACCACACACATCGCTCCAAAACTGAGCCATGAGTTAACGATTTAAATAACTCTGTTACCAATTAAATACTTTGTTTACATCGGCTATTCTAATTACTCTTATCGTCGCCATGTTACACACGGACTTCTTTATTATGTCCGATGAGAGAAGGATCCGGGGGAGGGGGGTGTTTGTAGGCAGGTGGCGAGGATGGGGGTGCGGGATTGATCTTTTGTCATTATTGTGAGGATTGTTTGTCTTCTACCAACGATCATGTTATGAGATGAGATATCGCGTCACATCTCTCTCTTTCTTTCTTTGTGTGTGTTTGTGTGCGCGTGTATGTTGTGTGTGGGTGTTTTGTGTGTATATATTTGTGTGTGTGTGTTTGAGTTGTGTGTATGTGTGTGTGTGTGTGTGTATATGTGTGTGTTATCCCTATTATCACGTTATTATACAATTAAAGCTCACAATGGTGACGAACAGATCGGGGTAGTAATCGTTAGCCGAATAAATGTATGCATTATTCAGACAGACAGACAGACAGACAGACAGACAGACAGACAGACAGACAGACAGACAGACAGACAGACTCACTCACTCACTCACTCACTCACTCACTCACTCACTCACTCACTCACTCACTCACTCACTCACTACTAGCCAAGTATCTAAACCAATTTTCTCCCATTATTTGACAAACCATTCCCCAATCTCCCCAAACTGTCCCAGTCTTCCAGTCACGTACGTTATAACGGTAGAGTTAACCTTTCTGTTAGATGTCCTTATCTATATAGACAAACAGAACCGCTCGTCACGACCTCTAGACGTGACCTCTACATGGTACAAGGTCATCACAACGACATTAGACAAACCGAACCCGACGCTCCACGTGCCCAAGAGATCCGGGACGAACATGTCTGACGGCAACCCGGTGATCCAGAGATGACATATAGACAATCCTGGATACTGTTTTCGGTCTCACGTCCCCCCCCCCACACACACACATACACTGTCTGTCACACACACACACACACACACACACACACACACTCTCTCTCTCTCTTCTTACACACACACACACACACACACACACACAGACACACACATACGCCCTCTCTCTTACACACACACACACGCACACACACACACACAGAGAGAGAGAGAGAGAGAGAGAGAGTCACACACACATTATTAAGACTCACTAATGTATTGCATTTTAAGCTATTTATGAAAACGACAAGCAATATAGACCGCAGGCACTACCTGTAATACCTACAAGGACAGATTGATGATGTGCCAATATCAACAACAACAACAACAACAACCGATAGCCCCCCACCCCCTCCTTCCGGTGATATTCAAGCACGAATAAAGTTTGGTTACGAGGCTAAACCATTAAAGTGCAACACCTTTTTATCTAAACAATTGACACTATATAATGACATAGATTTATACAATAATGATACTCTATGTACATGTCGTGGTGTGTGTATATGTGTGTGTGTGTGTGTGTGTGTGTGTGTGTGTGTGTGATAGAGAGAGGGGGTGGGAGTCGATAAATGATTTGTATAATGTTTAATAGAATAAGAAAATAAGTTGTTTTAACATAAAACGGTCGATGAAACTTTCTATCTATTGGTATTAAACCTAATAGGCACCCTGATGAATCACATACACATTCACATACGAGCACATACACATACACACACACACACACACACACACATTGAGCTGCAGACTTCCGAGTCTTCCGATTGAATCTCAGTGTCAGCTTCCTCTGGGGGGATGTTTCATTCATCAATTAAACTTTTCACCTCAGCTCATCGGTCATAAGTTCCAGGTGTCGGCTTGCAGCACCTCTCTACTCCTTCAAACTCACTCACTCACTCACTCACTCACTCACTCTCACTCACTCACTCACTCACTCACTTCAGATCCATTGACACATACCTGATTCAGTGATCCTGATAATCGCCAACAGCGATATGCCCACTATCCAGAACAGTCTCACCACAGACCTGCTGCTGATCCAGACATCCATCCTGAACGCGGTCAAACAATCGCCTACCATTCAAACGGCTAATCTCGCTAATCGTTGGTGACCAGAGCACTCCAGAATCGGATTATTAATATCCGGAACCTGTCCAGGTAACATGACAACAGGCAAGTTAGCGGCACCGATGAACTCACCCACTCACTTCCTCACTCACTCACTGGCTGCCCGGATCGGCTCGCTTCGTTGACGATCTGGATACGAACAATAATAATACACTCACGGAGACACATTCACGAAGCGCGTGCGCACGCCCGTATAGACCTGGAATCCGTAGTCCGGAGTGGATCCGGTAGAGAACGAGTCCGACTTGCAGCGGGACTCCCGTGTCCAGAACTATAACAGTGCCCCGGCCTCTGTGTGTGTCGGTGTGTGTGTCTGTGTGTGAGCTGTGAGCTGCCAATGGCTGTGTTGAAATGAGCCACAACGCGCCGTTTATCAAGCATTATATATATATAGGTGTGTGTGTGTGTGTGTGTGTGTGTGTGTGTCAAGGATTGTGACTAGGCCACTAATAGCTGTAGTAAGTCGGTGTTTTCTCCCTCTCAGTTCTCTCTCTCTCTCTCTGTGTGTGTTTGTGTGTTGATGGTAATGTCTAGAACCGCTTGTGTGTGGTATGATGTATGTAATGTGGTGCGGTATATATGGTGCGGTATTGTGTATGTAGTGTGGTGGGGTATGGTGTATGTAGTGTGGTGCGGTATGGTGTAACGTGCGTGATGGGGGTTTATAGGTGATATGGTGTGATGATGTATGAAGTGTGACGCGCGGTATATACATGTGGTGCAGTGTGGTGTATGTAGTGTGGTGCGCGCGCTCTCTCTCTCTCTCTCTCTCTATATATATATATATAATTATATATATATATATATATATATACGTGTATGCGTGTATGCGTGTGCGTGCGTGCGTGCGTGCATGCGTGCTGGGGAATAATATATGTATTGTAAAGCGGTATATATGTGGTGCGGTATATTGGATGTAGTATGATGTGGTATATATGTGGTACGGTACTGTATGTAGTGTGGTATGATATATATATATATATATAATGTAGTATAAAGCAGTATATATATAGTGTGGTATGTTGGGTGCTGCGATATATATCTGGTGCGGTATACTGTGATGTAGTGCGGTATGGTCCCCGCAGTGCTGTATGCTGTATTTAGTGTGGTACGGTCCCCGGGGTGCTGTATGCTTGTATTTATTTAGTGTGGTAGGTGGTCCTGGGGGGGGGAAGGGGGTTGGTGCTGTATGCTGTATTTAGTGTGGTACGGTCCCCGGGTGCGGTATGCTGTATTTAGTGTGGTACGGTTCCCGAAGTGCGGTATGCTGTATTTAGTGTGGTACGGTCCCCGGGGTGCGGTATGCTGTATTTAGTGTGGTACGGTTCCCGAAGTGCGGTATGCTGTATTTAGTGTGGTACGGTCCCCGGGGTGCGGTATGCTGTATTTAGTGTGGTACGGTTCCCGAAGTGCGGTATGCTGTATTTAGTGTGGTACGGTCCCGGGTGCGGTATGCTGTATTTAGTGTGGTCGGTATGCGGTATGCTGTATTTAGTGTGGTAGGTCCGGGTGCGGTATGCTGTATTGGTGGTACGGTCCCGGTGCGGTATGCTGTATTTAGTGTGGTAGGTCCCGGGTGCGGTATGTTATTTAGTGTGGTACGGTCCCCGGAGGTATGCGGTATGCTGTATTTAGTGTGGTACGGTCCCCGGGTGCGGTATGCTGTATTTAGTGTGGTACGGTCCCCGGGGTGCGGTATGCTGTATTTAGTGTGGTACGGTCCCCGGGGTGCGGTATGCTGTATTTAGTGTGGTACGGTCCCCGGGTGCGGTATGCTGTATTTAGTGTGGTACGGTTCCCGAAGTGCGGTATGCTGTATTTAGTGTGGTACGGTCCCCGGGGTGCGGTATGCTGTATTTAGTGTGGTACGGTTCCCGAAGTGCGGTATGCTGTATTTAGTGTGGTATGGTCCCCGGGGTGCGGTATGCTGTATTTAGTGTGGTACGGTCCCCGGAGTGCGGTATGCTGTATTTAGTGTGGTACGGTCCCCGGGGTGCGGTATGCTGTATTTAGTGTGGTACGGTCCCCGGGGTGCGGTATGCTGTATTTAGTGTGGTACGGTCCCCGGGTGCGGTATGCTGTATTTAGTGTGGTACGGTCCCCGGGGTGCGGTATGCTGTATTTAGTGTGGTACGGTCCCCGGGTGCGGTATTCTATATGTAGTGTTGTATGGTCCCCGGGGTTCGGTATATGTCTGTAGGCAGTGGCTCATTTGTTGTGATATAAATAATGTGGTGTCTGTAGTGTTGTAATGTGGTGTGAATGTTTGAAACATTATGTTTACCGGGTAGTGTGGTGAGATATGGCATGATACGGTATGATGTGATATGGTACAGATAGTTTGAGCAATAGTGTTTCTAATGTAGTAGAGTCGGTATGTATTAAAGGTTTGATTAGTACCAATACTAAATATAGTTTATTGTATACAATGTGGCGTATATAATGTAGTGTAAGCAGCGTGTTATGTATTATGTGGCGTGATATATATATATATATATATATATATATATATATATATATATATATATATATATATATATATATCTAGGTCATTCATCTTAGCTTCAATTCATACGAAAGAAAGTATATTACCGAGCACGTGTACTGTTATGCGCGCGTACACCTCCCCCCAATTATATGGTATACTTAATATAGTTATTACCATGTTATAAAGATATAATTATATTTATAATCGCTACAACTTGTTGATGGATAATAATACAAGCCGCTTACTGTATTGTTAATATTCCCCCCCACACACACACACTCTCTCTCTCGCTCTCTCTCTCTCTCTCTCTGTGTGTGTTACATATAATAAAGGTGTGAGCACAGATTTTTGTGATATATATATACATATATATATATATATATATATATATATATAATATGTAGTTATAATTCTTATTGACGACGAAAACATCAATTGCAGATATTTTATTCAGCCCAAATAGCACTGACTGACCGACAGACAGATCGATCCACTGACTCACTGACTCACTCATTACAATTCGATTTTCTACACGCTCTGACCCACAAAACAACTCGCACTGCCCTTCCTGATAACTGACACCAACCATCTAATCACGCCCCCTCCCCCCACGCTCACACAACAACCAATATCAACCTTCTAAGCAACCAGCACTATTAATAAAATTATTCTCCGTATGCCACTGTGTCCCACAACGTATTGATATCTTATCATAATTAGATTAACAAAGTCACTGGGCCAGATCCGGGGACTCATGTAGGACCACTGGTTCCATCACAAACCCGGATTCCTCGGTGGGGTTTTCCCGGTTGACACAACAATACACCATCATCACCCACCTTAATCACCTAATCTGACCTATTATTCCATCCACCCCTCACTTCCGTTTCCAAAAAACACGCCCCCTTATTATTTACAATATAAGCCAATAGCAGGTCGATTGTATGAAATAGCGATGGAAGGTTAGTTAAATGGTGATAGCTTCTCTACTATCTTATCTAATCTCTCGTTATCTGATATATCTAGAGTTATATAAGTTAAGTCGTTTTCTTGGCCGACTTCTGCGATAGTTAATGACTTCTTCTCTTCTGAGTGACACCAATAACCGACCAATTAGGAGCTAGTTAGTTCACTGACGTCACTTCCGCTGCCATATGGCACCGGTTGTGGGCCAATTAGCGTGTTTTAGTTCCTCACGCGCGGACACACATACGCAGGCGCCTTCTTGTTAATGATAATCAAAGTTATATAATTTTCTCAGGGAACTGGTGAAATATTATAGGCATACACATCTTAAAACGGCTCAACTCCTCCCTAATGAATCACTTAGAAGTAATTTGTACAATATATGATCCTTCTAAAAAAATCTCACACACACACACAGAGACAGACAGAGAGAGAGAGAGAGAGAGAGATAATCTGGCAGCCACGTGCATCAAGACGATTCCCGTTGAAAACAAACCAGCCACGGCACAAAATCTTATCTCTACCACATCTTCATGCATGTTTACCAGATGTCAAAATAAATAAACATCCCCTACATGAGCTAGCTTTACTTACCTGTTTACTCAGTCTAATTATCGTCTGCCCACTTAAATCGTCTGTCACGTGACCAGAACATGTGTATATGAGAACTTCCTAAATCGTTTGGCATTTATAACAAATATTTGAACTATCACCCTATCTCCCCCTCTCTCTCTCTCGGTGTGTGTGTGTGTGTGCATGCGTGCATGCCCTCCCTTCTCTCTCTGTGTATGCGTGCGTGCGTGTGTAATGCCTTACGAATGTACTCAATTACAACGCTACGAGTACTTAAACCTACATGAGTATTTTGAAATCGGAGATGGAGTATTTATTATTGACAAAAATACTTTCAGAATATAGATATAAAAACAATGTTGAAATAATACTCATTTGTTTCATTCGAACCCCCCCCTCCACCATTGTCGAATTGTGTGACATTCTCAAATAGAGCGTTATATGTAAAACAATGTACACGGTTCCATTATACTGGGTAAAACATCCTTATAATATTTGAAAATATGGCAAATATGTTTTATACACATGTCGGGTCTAGGATTAAATTGAGTCGTGAAGAATTTGTTAAATGTCATTCCAATGGGTCAACGCACTAGTAGCAATTGTGTGTGTGTGTGTGTGTTAAATATAAACCGTATTGTTTCTCTTTATATATTTGTAGATAAGCTTCCTGCTTGTCTGTCTGTCTATCTGTCCATCTTTTTGTCTGTCTGTCTGTTTCGATGTCTATCTGCCTGTTTGTCTGTCTGTCTGTCTCAGTGTCTTTTCTTTTTATCTGTCTTTTGTCTGTTTCTATATATATATATATATATATATATATATATATATATATATATCTGTCCGTTTGCCTGTCTGTCCGCATGTCTGCCTTTTTGTTGATCTCTCAGTATCTTTTGGTCTGTCTATCTATCCATTTGTCTGTCTGTCTGTCCAGCTGTTTTAATATCTGTCTACCTGCCTATCTATCTGTCTCTCTGTTTGTCTTTTTGTTTCTCTGTCTGTCTGCTTATCTGTCTGTCTGAAATATCTTTTTATCTGTCTGTCTGTCTGTCTGTCTGTCTGTCTGTCTTTTTCTTTATCTGTCTGTCTGTCTGTCTATTTCTTTATCTGTCTTTCTGTCTTTTTCTTTATCTGTCTGTTTGTTTGTCTGATTGTATGTCTATCTATCAATTTCTGAATCATTTATGGTAGATTATTCAACCTTTACAAGTACAACTTCACTCTTTATGAATATTTATTTGTAAATAATATTTAATTAAAGTTAGTTTGTTAGTGACTCCTGATTACAGTTCGCCCCGAATCCGCCAACCTAAAGCCCCGTATGTTGGATATTTATACCAACAAAGATCATAATCGGAGATCCAGAATGAGCCTACAAATGAGACTACATTATGTCAGTTAATAACTTCCATGTTATCAATCTTACTAATATAAATAATTGCTCAGTTATGGCTTTTTCAGGATACAGTCCTGTTAATTCTGGATTTTGAATTTGTTCGCTGTGTCCTTCTGGATGAAGTTAGAGGTCGTTAAAAGGTTGTTATCCATAGTTACACACAATTATTAAACAATGGACTATAAAATATACAGGTATTTGACAATAATGCATTCAAAAAATTAAAATATGAGTGCAATGAAGGAAATCAGTTTAATAAATAAATATAACAACACAATCAACAACAACAACAACAACAACAGCCAATACTTGTGTGGATAACAATTGAAATAAACTATTATAAGAACAGTTGTCATGGCAACAATTTTAGATTTTTGGGGGTTATCTAGAAATTCGAGTTTTGTATATTATAATATATTATAATATATTATAATATATTATAATATATTATAATATATTATAATATATTATAATACTCTAGAAATTTATTATTGGATTTCATGAATACGTTTATCAATTCTGAGTAGTTTTATTCAAATCAAACCAAAACCAGTAATAATCTTTAACATACTCATTACATTATTATCAACAGAAAACATCAACATATCTGACACTTTATTTTATTATGATGTTTTGTCCTTGTTTGGTTGATCCCGATCTTAACCAGGACACCGGATGTACACGCCTAAATCCTGGCATCCTGAAAGGATAACTTAATGCCGGAATAAGGATTTGTGGTTTAAGCCAGGGACACCTGCGTCTAATGATGTGACGTCACCGTTACGTGGATGGTTAGTGGGCGATGATAAAGTAATGACATCCTGTCAGATTAGAGGTATATTGGCTGAGATGATAAAGCGCTGGCCACTTTGTTTTATAGTCTCATCGGTCGAATCTACGGACAACTGGTCGGATAGATGTTTTGACGAAATATTTGTGATAAACATCGGAGAATACACTAGCATTTATTTTAGACATACATTCAACGGGCCAGATTATAGGTCAAGGTGACCTTTAGATAAGAATACAAATTATACGTTGAATAGGACATGTCTGATTCATTTAGTATCTAATTGAAGATGGCTACTCCAAGTAACCATCTCGTAATATCCCTGTTTAGAATCGGCCTACTGCGGCCTTGTGACTGAAGGGTTGTCAGAGTAGATGGCTTTATCACTCACTACTCCACTCACTCACTCACTCACTCACTCACTCACTCACTCACTCACTCACTCACTCACTCACTCACTCACTCACTCACTCACTCACTCACTCACTCACTCACTCACTCACTCACTCACTCACTCACTCAAATCACTCACTCACTCACTCACTCACTCATAAACTCACTCACTCATAAACTCACTCACTCACTCATAAACTCACTCACTCACTCACTCACCCAAACCACTCACCCACCCACACACCCATCTTTTTGTCATGAATCATATAACAAACGGCTCATAAATAAATTAACGTGGATCTATTCCATTTTTAAGTATTTACATTAGGCATCCTGTTGAACCTTCTTGCGTCATAAAAGTCATAAATGTAACTATACATTTTATTTTATTTATTTTAGCGCCAAGAAAATATAGTCATATTTATAATCCATTAAGTTATGACATTCAGATAGCACATTGCACACAAACGCCCGGGGTGTGAGTTCGAATCCTTCCGCTACTCGTATTTATGGGATGTTTCATCCATCACTAAAAGGCTTCAGTCTGATGATCTAATTTTCCAAGACGTTGACCCTTCGACCACTCGTCGCTGCTGAAACCTGCGCTAGACTAAATAAAGCAGCCACGCATTCTACTTACAACTAAAATTTATTTCAATTGAAATAAACAATACCTACGTTTATAATTTAAGTAATGAAATATTTAATTAATCAAATGAGGGGGAGGCCTGTGTCGTTGTACAGCTAATAGTTATATATATATATATATATATATATATATATATATTGTCGTTTTATGGAGAGTCAAGTTATAGAGAAACGACGATAAAAATTAAATAAAAATATGAAATAAACTCTGGCGACCGAAGAAGAGAGATAAGCACTGAGCGTGTCTACTTGAAATAAACAAAGATTAGTAGAAGAAGCGAGTGTGATTTGACAATATAAAACGATTTATGGTTGATGAAGCGCACACTTTGTTAACTGACTTATTACGTTAAGATACAGACTACACGGTCTATGGCACATGTCAGTCATTAGAGATAAGTCATTATCGTCATAAGGCTGTAGATAAGATAATGTGACACATCGGAGCTAATCACTGAGACAACTTGGAATAGATAATGGTAAAAGGAGACAAATTAGCAAAATTTAACAGTTAAATAGTACCACGGACAACTGTAAACAGAAACGCTCTCTCTATCTCTCTCTCTACACACACATACACACACACACACACACACACACACACACACACACACGAAGATATAGAGCCCTAGTACAGCGGGTTCATCAATCTGCCGAATATTTTCCGAACCTAGGAATAAATAAATTAATATCGCACGAGAAACGATAATTCACAAACGATAACACACTCGACGGTTCGTGATCCCACAGCACTTCCGGCAGCCACGTCCGGTATCCGGAGTGTGCGCCACCTGGTGGGATGTGGAAGAGCCTACTCATTAGAAATCCTTCCATTATCCTAACAAACGATGCTGTTTGGCCGACACGGGGCCGATAAGGGCCCGTACGAGGGGGATGAGGTAATGTAAAACAGGGAATTGTGTTATGTAGGCCATCGATATAGTTTCATTTCACCATTTTTGTCTCATAGATTGAGGCGCGCAATGTCGACACGGTGAACGACCGGGGTCGAAATTATATGTTTAATCAACAATCAACTTTATAGGAAAAAAGGGGGGAATCTAACTTACTTATCTATAATCTAGACCTCTGATCGACTATTAGTATTTATTCGTACTGAAGTTATTTTATAAGACTGTGTATGACAGGAGTTCCATGCTCAGGAAAACGTGCGGGGAAAATCTCCTCAAAGAACTCTGATATTTTGCAGGTGATCGAGTGAAAGAGTGAGTGGATGAGTGGGCTGTTTAACATCGGTGCTAGTTATATCTCGGACGTATGACCGAGATAAACATCCAACATTATTTTTTTCATGAAGGATGTACCATCCAACAAACTACGGGCAGCACTGATCCTCGTACAAGAGGTCCGTAATGCGGTGGACTACACTAACGGGTTGCAGAATCGTCCCCTGGCCGTCATGAGAAACTTTACTACTGAGGTGATGTTCCAATCTTGAATTTGTAATTTTGAGTCTGTGGTTGAAATTTTGAATCGATGACAGGGACTCTGGATCTGCGTGTCGATTAAAGATACAGAAATCTACAATTAATAGCTGGAGTTGAGAGCCGGGAAACTTCCCGGCTAATGAACGAATTCACACGAGAAGGTCAGACGTCTCCATTGTCCAACAAGTAGCGCCGTTGGCCATCGACATGTATAGTTCCTCGGTTCAAATCCCGACATGCTTATGAGACTGGTGGTTGTTTCATCACTCAATTTAACTCATTACATTTGGAGGTGGCTAGGTCCATTTAGCGTACAATGTTCTACTGTAAAACAGGATAATTTCGCGTATAGAAATATTAAATTGTGGTGGTGTAGGAATGCTAATTTTTGCTGGACGATGTCTGGGGTAGTTTGGAGAATCTAAAAACTTATTTGGAGAAAAACGAAATATCGGTATTTGTTGAGGCTTTGGTTAGTTGCTTTGAGGGGGGCGGGGGAGTGTTCATATCTAATCCCGTACACAGTCTAAGAACTTCATACTTTACTTGAGGCAAGAACTAATTTCCAGAGCTCCAAATTGCCGAGTAATGGCTCATAGTTGAGTCAACTGAAGAACATGTTAGAGTTCGCTTAATAAGAATTACAATATAGACGGGTAAGACAACAATAGATACACGAAAAATGAAGACAATAATGTGTCTTCTTTTGTCTGTTAATGACCATCACTGACTTAAGACGTCTTTTGTGTCTCTGACTTAAGACCTCATTTGTGTCTCTGACTTAAAATGTCATTTGTGTCCTCTGACTTAAGATGTCATTTTTGTCCTCTGACTTAAGATGTCATTTGTGTCTCTGACTTAAGATGTCATTTGTGTCCTCTGACTTAAGATGTCATTTATGTCTCTGACTTAACACGTCATTTGTGTCCTCTGACTTAAAAGATGTCATTTGTGTCTCTGACTTAAGATGTCATTTGTGTCTCTGACTTAAGATGTCATTTGTGTCTCTGACTTAAGATGTCATTTGTGTCTCTGACTTAAGATGTCATTTGTGTCTCTGACTTAAGATGTCATTTGTGTCTCTGACTTAAGATGTCATTTATGTCTCTGACTTAAGATGTCATTTGTGTCTCTGACTTAAGATGTCATTTGTGTCCTCTGACTTAAAACATCATTTGTGTCCTCTGACAAACCCGAAACAGCTCCATAGGAATTGAAATGATCAGATGAAACACCTCGAAGACACAAGTATATTATCGAGATTCGAACAGAGACCCGGAAGTCTGCAGCGCCGCGCTCTTCCAAATGAGCCATGGAAGCGTCCACTACTTTATGATAGATAACTTATAATGTTGTGTAGACCATAATAAAGTTCCAGATTGCCCATCATTTACGTCTTCCGTAAGCTTAGAGCATTAGCACAAATTTGTCGTGTCAAAATTCGTATATGAACTTTGATTGATTGATCGCAATTCTCGGATATATTACGAAAAATATGACAAAAATTAGGGTTTTACTAGTCTATTCCTTGTTTTAGCCCCCCTCTCGCCCTTTTTTTGCCCAATTCATAATATAAATTACACTTGTTAATACGGTTATATACACAAAGTGATATGATTTACTACAGAATAATTGACAAACGGCTTTCTTTTTATCGTTCAGTTGGACGAAATGTACTTCAAAGGGATTAGTTTTTCAAAGCATCATCATTGCTGAGTCGCAATCCGAATTTGTCTTTTTGTCTTGTTTTAGCCTCCGGTGCCGAGAAACAGCAATCGTGAATTCAACATCTGGATGATTCATCAGGTTCTTCTCTCTAAGTGGATATTTTTCATACTGAAACGTACGTATAACTACTTTATCAGCTTTCTGTTGTTTCACATCACCGGAAAGAGACATGACAGTTATAATTGGGGAGTTCGTGTGTGTGTGTGTGTGTGTGTGTGTGTGTGTGTGCGCGCGCGCGCGCGTTAGTGTGTTTACGTGTTTGTGTGTAGAATCCCGGATAACGTAAGCAGTCCGAAGTCTGATATCTCGCTGGAATCCCCGGTGAAACGTTTGTTTTCGTACAACACAAACAGCCAAGAGTTGTGTTCACTTGGCCAACCATAGATCTTTGGCCGCAATGCTCTCTCTCTCTCTCTCTCTCTCTCAGTACAGTTGTAGACCGAGACTTGTCTAAACAATGGCCTAGCAGCCCCATCCACGCCGATGATCTCCGTGGAAGGTTGGCCGAGAAAAGCGGCATAAGTGATGGAACTTGGACAGTGATTTTCGCCAACAGGTGAACGTGATGAAGTTGCTCTCAGGGAATGAAAAGGGTGGCTGAGGTTTGGTCGGTGGGTGGGTGAGTGGGTGGGTGGGTGGTTGGGAGGATGATTGGTGGTCGACGTGAGGACTATTGGGTGTAGAGGCTGCCCACACTGGAACTTTCTTTGTGTACGTTGGCGGTCGTGAAATATGGTCGACAAAACGAGCAGAGGGCCACACAGTACTGTGTTCCACTGAACTTTATTTACAATTTCCACAAAACGCACATTACAGAGGCCACACCCGAACAGAAAAATGTCTCGAATGCGAGAATGGAAACAGCGGAGCCGACATTGATATAACCGCATCCGGGTTAGCCTTAAACATTTAAAGCCATAACTTACAAGATAAACCATTGATCAATAAGACTGTCCCCGCATAAGATGAAAACAGACTCCCCAGACGCGGTAGTTTAATTTGGTTTTGTTTGATTTTTGTTTTTCTCACCAGACGAGAACGTAAATTGATCAAATTTAAAACATGACAAACAATTTTTATTTCTTGAAATTCATACCAAGTGATCTCCATGACAAATCGCTTTAATTTAATAACAATCTCCATAAGGCTCATTGGGACCCTCCCCTTATAGAGTTAGTACGAACAGAACTGTAGAAGTTATAATAGGAAAATGGTCTGGGGGGGGGGGGGGTGTAGTTGTTTGGGGCGAGGCGAGGAATATCAAAGCTTTTTCCATTCATGACTGGAATGATGACAGGGGAGCTTTAGGGAGTATGTTGTCATACGAGCATCACAATGTTCCATTTTTTTTGTGTCACTATCACAGAAAATCCATAACGTGAAGGGAGAAAATAAAAAAAATAAAAAAATGTACATCTAGATATCATATTAAACATTCAAATTTTTGTTTTGTTGACATCGTGTAGATTTTGATAGTAAACTCGCAGAATGCTAATTACCTCCTTATCTTAATTATCGCTTAATTACCATCTTCAAAGCGATACCTTTATGAAGCCTTCATCAAGGGGAACATATAATTTCACATTGTTTTAACTAAAGCCTTTTTTAATAGTATTTTTCTCGCGTACAATAATTGATAATTTATTCAATATCATATTTATAGCAGATTTTTAAATGCTGAAATGACTTGCAAACGTTCAATGATGATGAAGATTGGTGTTTTTACGGCCATTTTTGTGCGCACATGGTAGGCTAAATGGGCCGAGCGACTTCCAACGTAATGAAGCGAAGTCAAAGATGAAACACCCTTCAGATATGCCCACGCAAACGTTCAATGGCAAAGTACATTACTCACTTAATCTTTAACCTATACAATATGTATATATAGGTTTAGCTGTTTCTGTTTTAGTACTTAGTTTACAATGATGTATAATCTACTTATTTGTTTCAAGGTATTCAGACATCACCGATTTTTGAGGGTTCAAACAAACAAACAAACGGCTGCAAAACGACTTCCAAACTAACGATGTCTCCAGAACTTCGGTCAAAATTACAGCCATTTAGTCATCCGTAACAATCATTCTCCCCCCCAGGAAATAGAGATAATAGGGGAGGGTGATGGGGTTGGTGGAGGAGGAAGGGGAGAATTGGATTCCAGCTTTCTCAGGACAACATCGACGCGATGTCGGCAGAAAGTTCGTTGATCGCCTCAGCAGCTGAACTCCAACAGATAAATATCGGCGTTGGGCCGCCGAGTGAGGATCCGCCAGTAGAAGTGGTCGTCAGCTAAGACCAAAGGACGTCCGGAAATATGCCGAGCTTCTCGTATAAACAAATAGTTTACGGTTCAGAGTCGGAATAGATTGGTTCGGTGTCGGGGGGCCACAGACAACGGGTTCTCTTCCTCGGCAACAACGACTAGTAGCTGGACTAACCACCTGGTCGAACCAACAACCGGTTGTGGTCGTATTGTGTTGTTCATTTCGTATTAATTCAAATCAGTGCATGTTGTTAGATCGGTTCTTGGGATAAACTAGTACAACGGAGTACTGTAAAACGTTGAAAATGTTATTCTCATATTGAAGATTCTACACTCGAGAAATACTGAAATAAACTAAAACTCTCTCTCTCTCTCTCTCTCTCTCTCTCTATATATATATATATATATATATATAAAGCCCAGATATTTTTAATTATTTAGAATTTATAAATATATATACGTGGCATTAACTACTAAAATATAATTTCGAAGTAATATTATTTCGACTAATGGCCTCGAAAAATAGATTATCTCAATACCAGTTTGAGGGACGGATGGGAGTTCCGTGAGGACGGACCACGTTTAGATCACGATCACCTGTCCGACCAATCACGTTCGACTTATGGTAGGCGGCATGTGCTAAAACGTGGCGTGTAGTAAATCACGGCCTCGTTATGCGGAACACTTTGAGTGGCAGACTTTTAGCAGTCTTCCATTTGTATTGTTTTCTCTGGTTAATTGACCGTTCACCCGGAAGTGGACATCCAGCCGATGCGCAACACAGACGATGACACGTGTAAGATGTACGGATTTCTTTTTGGGATGTTGGGGATGTCTGGGATCTCTTTTAGCAGCGAACAAAGATGGTCTCCGGTGGTCGAACAATCGCATCACTCATTCGCTTATTTACTTTGAAATTATTTTCGAGTCCATTTGTTTAAAACGATTGACAACCGGAGGTTGGAACGAATGAGATGTAGTCAAAGTACGATAAGAGTAACAACCTCGAGTACATTAATAACAATACAATGATAAATAATCATTTTTTATTGTTATAATGATTATTATTATTATCATCATCATCATCATCTTCGACTTCATCGACATAATTATCATCATCATCATCGTTATCATCATCATGCAGCAGCAGCAGCAGCACTAGCTGCAGCAACAAGAACAGCAGTAATAGCAACAATAGGTACATATACTATAACAGGAGTACCATTATTATTATTATTATTATTATTATTATTACTTGTCGACGTGGCATGATGACTTAGTCTAAGTGATCACAATAATTCAGCAAACAGTGGAGAAAGATGATTTAAAACATCCACGTATTATCTACGTCTATAAACAAACAGTCAAAGTAAGAGCCACTTTGACTCTACACAATTTGTTCTTCCTCGACACAAGTCATATCATAACGAATTATTATAGACATAAACTTAGAGGGAAGACTAAAAGTCACATTACTGAAACAAAATACGGAACATGAATAACGGAAAATTAGAAATAACCAAACAGACAAAATACGACAACAACAACAACAACCGGGTAACAACAATGAACTATATAAGGCTATAATGATAAAGACATCTATTTCAATATTTTTAAATTGCCTCTGTATATATATATATATATATATATATATATATATATATAATATATATATATATATATATATATATATATATATATATATATAAATATTCTATATATTTACGTTTCCATAACACACACACACAAACACACACACACACACACACACACACACAGACGTGTGATCCGGGTAGGCCACTTCAGTTCCCCGCACCCAAAGGGCAGGCCAACCAAGAGAAATTCTTCCCTAGACTTAACCTAGAATATTTTTTTACTCAGAGTCTCAAAAATATGATTTTCGCACCCAAAACCCGGCAACATCTAAATATTCCATCGCCGCTACACCACCCACCCATCATTCCCCATCCCAGCCACCCGCACCCAACGTGCACTAACGTATAGAAACCGGCGATCCATATATCCGGAAAGCGGCATCATCGGAGAACGATGCGCCAAACGGAAGAGGGATATTTTCGGGTTCCGGATCCATTACGTGTCAGCGATGCTCCAGAACTAATTAGACACGGACTGGCCTTCAACAGCGATGATTTATTGGTGGCCATTAATGTAAGCTGAAGTCACAATAACAAACATTGTGGGAGATACGGGAAGCTTTTAGGGTTGGTCTTCTTTATTATAAACCGGCCATCATCGAGCAGTTCTGTTTGGACAGTCGATGTAAACAGTGTCATAATCATATTTTGCATCTTCAGTAAAACTATAATGGCAGTAACAGCAGCGGCAATATAATAATAATAATAATAATAATAATAATAATAATAATAATAATAATAGGAACTTACCAATCGGCCTGGCCTGTATTTCTTATCCCCTGTTGAATTATTATTCATAATTTTGAGCCTCACGTTCTCTTTTGTCCACTATTTTGTTTAGCTCCTACATGGGATATATGGCGGACGGGATACTGCCTAAGCAGAACGGATGATGGGATGAAACATCCCACACCGGTAATACTGGGGATTCGAACCCAGATTTAAAGGCCGACAACATCATTTAAGGAAAGGGCAATTACAGTAAAACTCGGATAATTCAAACTCGCTTAGCACGAAATACCTGCGAAGTATGTTGTTGGTTCCGACAAACTCCTATTTACTTTCATAGTGAACAACTTTGTTTATTTCGAATTTTATATATCATAAGCATTGTAATTTACTACGCATATGTCGAATTGTCATAGATTATCACCGATGGATCTTCGAATCTCCGTGGCATCAAGAGAAACCTAATGAACTACGCGTACATGTACATCTATATCGAATTGTTATAAACCAATTAGAAAATATCAGTTTCACCAACAAATTTTAAAATGTGTTAATTGCAATTTATTTGAAACAAACGATGTGCTGAAACATCGAAATGGTGTATAAATAGAGGTGAAATATGGTTAATAATAAATTGATATATTATTGACTTCTTCTGACTATATTATCATTTCATCAATTATTTGATAAATGTTATTTATATAACTTCGGTTATAACGAAATACGTGTATATCGAATTGTTTTCGTAGGTCGCCTGGACTTCGATATATGCGAGTTTTACTGTATATATTGAATATATTGAGGGGTGAGTCAGTGGGGGAAAAGCCCATGCAGACACACGTAAGATCCAGATTCGAACCCAATTTCGAGATTTGCTATGATCGGGCCGAATCATTTACTGCAAGCTGAAAGATCCCACAGAGACAGCCAGTACTGGGAATCAATCCCAAACGCGTCACGAGAGCGCCCCTCGGTTGTCTTAAACAATGATATTACGGTATATCAACAACACGGATAAGTACCGACATCCTAAACACAACATCTGTTTAATAAATATGAAAATAAATATGATCCAGACTTGTGATTGGTTTGAGAGCCATGGTTCCAACTTCCGGTTCTCGTCAAGAGTGAACTGCGTGCGGGTCTACGGGCGAAAGCGAGCAATTAAGCTTGGCTAATTACATCCAAATGAACGTGTTGTCTCAGCAAACAATCGATTTGGTGACGTAACCTTGATGGAGGACGAATCCGGATGCCGTTTGCCGGCAGTTGAGAGTTGTTTGTTTATCAATAACAAAGAGGGGGGGGGGCATTAATAGAAGGGTTACCGGGGGCTGAGTTGTCAGTTCGTTTACCTGAATGACGGTTTTATCTGTTCTTCACGATAAGGTCAACGGAGAGGTCAGTTCGTTGAGTAATCCACAGAAAGGTAGAGATTAAGCTTTTTTCTTTTAGCTTTTCTTCGTCGAGTAGAACTCTTCCACGCGTTTAGACCCCGACGTCAATTTATCACATCCATGATGAGAAGTTGGTTAAGCTAATGGGCGGGGGGGGCTAACATTCCCGGGTTTACGTGATTTCGTTTATAGGAGATTTTCCATCCGGTCATTTGGTCATCCGGTGTGTGGCTAACAGCGTACTACTTTATACCAGCTTATACTGTCAACGAAATGTACATACAACAATGAAGTGTGATTCAACTTGTTCATGCGATGTCCAGAACTGGGTTAGAAAAATATGAAGACACCTACTTCATTAGCACAAATATAAATGTTTATGTGTGTGTTTATATTAATTCTACCTATTTTTGTGATATTCTTTTAAGGGAATATATTTTCTATGTTTTTTTTAAATATGTTTCCCATCTATTTTCGTCATAATCTTGGTAACTGAATACAGTGAATGGACCTAATTATAATGATAATCTTCCGTACGAGATGAAGGTTTGGTGAACTAATTGTAGGTTAATCTCGGATGAAGGTTGGTGAAGTAATTGTAGGTTAATCTCGGATGAAGGTTTGGTGAAGTAATTATAGGTTAATCTCGGATGAAGGTTGGTGAAGTAATTGTAGGTTAATCTCGGATGAAGGTTTGGTGAAGTAATTGTAGGTTAATCTCGGATGAAGGTTGGTGAAGTAATTGTAGGTTAATCTCGGATGAAGGTTTGGTGAAGTAATTATAGGTTACTCTCGGATGAAGGTTGGTGAAGTAATTGTAGGTTAATCTCGGATGAAGGTTGGTGAAGTAATTATAGGTTAATCTCGGATGAAGGTTGGTGAAGTAATTGTAGGTTAATCTCGGATGAAGGTTGGTGAAGTAATTGTAGGTTAATCTCGGATGAAGGTTTGGTGAAGTAATTGTAGGTTAATCTCGAATGAAGGTTGGTGAAGTAATTGTAGGTTAATCTCGAATGAAGGTTGGTGAAGTAATTGTAGGTTAATCTCGGATGAAGGTTTGGTGAAGTAATTGTAGGTTAATCTCGAATGAAGGTTGGTGAAGTAATTGTAGGTTAATCTCGAATGAAGGTTGGTGAAGTAATTGTAGGTTAATCTCGGATGAAGGTTGATCCAGTAATTACCGCTATCATGGAATTATTTTTGGCCATATTTATTCCCAAAGATAAGGAAGAAGCCGTGTATTTAAATCTTCCAGTCTCACCTTTCATATATTAACATTGTTCAATAGAGACATCTGTTGAAGGGTGTAGGGCCCCGGGCAACTCAGGTATTGTGGCGTCTCCTGATATATATATATATATATATATATATATAATGTTACAGTTAATCTCTATAATCAGGTAATATGCATATTACCTGAAATTTTCAGGCAAAGTGTATTAAATCTCACTTAACAATAGATATATTACCTGAATATCTGATTACCTGAAGATTATACAGATTAACTATAACACACACACACACACACACATATATATATATATATATATATATAGTACTATATGTTTATTGCCCTTTTAATGTTTAGTTTAACTGATAAATTGCATGCATACAAATTTATATTCGTATTATTATGATTGTCATTATCTGAATGTCAACATTATAGATTATAAAATAGTTCCACTATTCGGCGACATCGTTGACATCCTGTCAGTAAGAAAGTATTAATATAATCTACATTATTATTATTATTATTATTATGACTATTTGATAAATTAAAATAGGAAGCTAAAAAATAACGTAGGAATGTCAACAAAATGTTTTTAAAACGTGCGCCTTTTCAAATAGTAATATTCAAGAAGCGTGGCCGGAGACGTGTACATGATGAAGACTATTAGAAGACGGTGAGGTGATGGATATCTGCCATCAAACATCTTCATCGATTGCTACACGTTAACGTAATGCCATATACGTCATTGTGTTTACCCTTTGACGAGTCTATTACTGGATGTATGTATTTAGTAGGGTCTCTCTCTATAAGACATGACGTCGTTAAATAACATTCGTCCATCCTATAAGACTTGACAATATTGTACATGTTATTTGTTAGTATTAACATCACCGGAGTATATGTTATTTCTTTCTTTATATAATGGCTACATAATTTACGACAAGTTGATACAGTTATCCGAGTTTCTATCCTTTTAGCTTCTGGTGTGCGAGGGGGGGGGTTGTCATGAAAACAAATAGCATTTCCTTCTCCTTCGGAACACACACACACAGAGAGAGAGAGAGAGAGAGAGAGAGAGTGAGTGAGTGAGGTAAACACACCCACACACAAAGTGGGTGACAGATAGATACAGACAGATAGAGCCACATACACGGACGAAATAAGGGAGATATGGACATAGACACACACATCTCCCCCCTAACACACACACACACACACAGTGGGAGGGGGCGATAGACAGAGAGAGCCACACACACACACACACACAGTTTGTAAATTAATATTTTGTAATTTATAACGAAGATGTACTGGATCAGAAATAGTTGACAACTTTTTTTACAAGTTATACGCAAAGCCTAAAAGGACACATGCTTCAGCATAAAGAGAAGTTTATTAAACAAGACTATAACCGTACAAGCTTTTATTATTATTATTGCTTCTTGCAAAGAGAATTAACAAAAGAAAAATGAAGAAAACAAACTGTGACAATTGAATTAGAACATCAACTACCAAGTCGTTATGCTATTGGTCCCCACTTTATGGATGTGACTTTAAACGTAAAATGGAACATAATATCGGATTGAATAATTACAGAATATCGATATTAATAATCCGAATATAATAAAATCCTGACAATTATCGTTGATTGATACCTTAATGATAAAAACCTAATAATACAACAGGATATATATATATATATATCAATAAATAAATCCACTTTCCTAAATAATAATAACACGGTATCCATAAAGCCATGGCTTTAGTTAGTAAATCTGTCAATAAAATGTCTGTGTAAACATTTATTATAATTAGAATATTTAAAAGAAATTAACATAATAATATTATATTGGCATAATCATAATGCTTCTCTACTGTGAGTTTGTGTGCATGTGATGGTTGGTAAGGATGCTACTATGTACATACTAACTGTTCCTATTAAGGTGTAGGGTGTGTATGTGTTTGTGTGAAAGGGACAGCACATCAAACCACTCCCCAATCATATAAATAAACCTCCAAATAATTATATAGAACATAGTATGTTATAACTTCTCATTTACAACGTCCCCCCTCCCCCACTCCACCCCCATGCATACACACACACACACTGTGGTAGTTGTTACCTGGTCCCAGAGTTCACATACAGATGAAAGCAAATTAATAAATTGTATATAATTACAGACACTCGTTGACCAGTTCAAAGGTTACGACTACTGGTAAAACATGTCTCTGGGCAACATGTGTGTGTGTGCGCGCGCGGTGTGTGTGTGGCGGCCGCCAGATCCGTTGTAGCTGTATAACGAAAACTAACTCGCGATGTGTATGTATAAATATGGCCGTGGGACATCAGACTGCTAGGACACAAAAACAATGAGATATTTATGCAGTAAGCGCACGTGAAATTATATTTGATTTACAAGTGGCAAGTCACAAATAGTCTGTCACCATATTGTGGAGGTTCGGACGTAATATCAACGATATATGTCCCCCGAAAGAAAATCAACTTCGGGTAAAAAAAACAGAAACACTGGACATTGTATGATGTTACACAATGAACGGGCGTTAAAATACAATAAGTATATAAATACTGATAAGTGACTAAAAACATCTGGTAGATACCGTAAGATTAGAATTTTTAACATATAAATGAATTTAACACACACACACACAGACTTTAAAACTTAGACACCAATAGACAATAAAATGAAGCAATAAAACCAATTAAATAGGTCCATCAAATCATATCATAATTGTAATACGTGCGTGCAAATGTAAACAAAATATAGTACACCATACACTACTGTACGCTACTAAGAAGGATAGACCACACTGTTCGCATTTATCAATAACTAATGTATCTTCATAGAGTATTGTCTTCATCCCACCAATAGACTTGTTATGGCCAACGGACATTAATATTGCTGATGTAGCCGAGAGGAAGCAGGCCAGGCCAACAAACATAAACAATAATCAGATGTGAAGGAAGCAAAACAACGAACAAACAAACAAACAGCCCGCATGCCATCTCCTCACAATACGTAACAATCACTTAACATCGATAATTGACATCGTCAGATTAGAGTCCAGTTTAAAACCAAATTGACACGAAGCCGCCGTTTGAGGCGAGAGATCCGGTTATTACAGAGGCGGGCTGATTTTGTTAGACCACGACGCGGCTAAACGCCGCACTAACACAGCTCAGGTCGGTGGCTAATACTAGTTAATTAGCCATCAGTAGACAAATGACGTTCGTAGATCTTTAAATTAAGGACAGCCGACTACGCCGAATAGGATGAACATTCATCTTTAGCTAAACGCTTCGGCCCAGTCATTAATTGGCACCGTTTTACTTCGGCATAGTTTTAACATCTCTAACGAGGACGATCCGCTGCTGGTACGTTTAACAAATGGGAAAGTAATGGAACGCGAAACGGATTGAATGGCAAGAGTACAGAATAACCACACACAAAAAAAAAACCCTGATGAATAATTACGTTATCTGAAATTATAAATAGTTCAATGCGTCAAATAGCAGTTAAAGTCCTAGTAGGAACGTGCCTTTTTAGTATAATGAATAAAAGGCGACGCCTCAAGGTGAATGTGATATATATATATATATATATATATAATGGCCAGTCAGAGAATGTGTTACGTTGTCGAGTAGATAGCAGTTTAATGTCGGTGTAAGAGTACGGCGACTGTCATTTAGAGAGAAATCGCAGACACATGGTACTGAATACCTAATGAGATCAGGTCACTGTATGCCCTCGACAATAATGATGCATACACCTAGATGGTCTATCACAGGTACGCGGTTACTAATTACCTGTACCTCTTAATAGCCTGGTACACAGATGGACAGCCAGCTAGAGAGATCGATAGTGTCAGAAGCGGAGGTCAAACAGGCAGAGGCACATACCGACGAAAAGGAAGACAGCCAGTTCGACATACACACACACACGGGCGCGCGCGCGCACGCACGTGCGTGTACAGGCCAAGAGAGATAAACGGTGGTGCACATATAGACAGAACAAGACACGAAACAACAGACAAAGATTAGACCTTACAGAGTGAAGATTCTATCAGCTAACATCAGCCACGGATAGCATTCAATGGTTTAGACAGCAAGAAGAATAAGTGTATTATAACTAAACGAAATATATAATGAACATCTAAGAGTAATGATAAATAATCTACCGATTCAATCACGTGGCCACGAACTGTTGTATCACTAGGAAATGATACTAAAATAGAATATAGGATGTCTCTTATTGATTCTAAAATGTTACTTTTTGACTGGTGGATGATGTTGATGGCACGCCGAGTTTTATTAGCTCGGCCTAAAACAAGGAACATCTCAGACGTCTAGATCACGTTTGACGAACTAAATCATAAACGCGTTCGAACCCGACAACCATGGCCGATATGAAAACAACATATACAAAAAAAAAGAGCTAATTACCTGTTTGTTTGTTTGTTTTGTTGTTCGGGGAGAATCCCCAGGCTGTCGCTTATTCTGCACAGCCTCTATGTTAGCGTGGTTGAGAAAACTCCTCCCCCCCCCCCCACTCACAGGGGAGCAGTATGGAAAGATGGAGCCGAGATACCCTCAGGTTTTTTGTTAACGTCCCCCTTTATTTTAAATAATTCAGTGGAGACGCCAGCACCATTTAACGTGGTCAGCCACCCACGATGTTGTGAGCCGAGAAATTAATCCCTGGAAAAGTTTCGACCTCTTACGGGGTTCGAACCTGTGACCGTTGGCACCAAGTGCCGGGTGCTTAACCGCTAGGCCACCGGAGCTCACGCTAATTACCTAAATCACCGTTTAGTGATAAAACAAAAGCCGGCGACGATTAAAACCAAATACGAGCAAGTTCTACACAAACAGAAGCCGCACAATCGGCTCGTACAGTAATCGCAAAGCTGCCAGGATGCCAGTATCAAGTGGTTCGGGGAACTTTGTTCGGTCCTAGCTACCAGGAGAGTGGATCCAATATCACAACATAGCCGGCCATAACGAGATGGGTGTCTCCCCGGGGGTAATATATCAAATAAAGACCGGGCGATGGTGGGGAGGTGGCTGTTCAGATAGGAAAAGAACACACACACACAACGTAATCACTGCGTAACCGAAATCCCACCTCCCCCAGTCTCCGGGGTGGAATAATGTTTAACAAACATGAATATTTAGAGTGAGTTATCACAAACAATAATTAATCATTATCTTTGTGTACGTCGATGGTGGTGCTGGTTGGCCAATATTACATGATTGTTGTCATTTGATACGCGTCCATTAATAACATGATAGCGGACACTGCGGACTTTGATGATAATTTCACGCCTTTTCCGATCATTGACCTCCCCCTTTGTCCTTCCAATAAATGTCTATCAGTGTTGCTGTTAAATGTCAACGGATCGGACAATGGACTCGATGATAGAGGGTGGGTGGGGGGTGGCGGAACGGATTAGAGGACACAAAACTAGCCACAAGAGGGCGGCAACACGATGGCGATGTTGACCCCGTTTTATCCCCACCCTCTCCCCAGAGTCACACCCCAATCTTCATCGGAAAACACGGAAAACACGCGGCGTACAGGATCCACAACAGAATACTGGATCTATTGGTCACGGACGAGATAGTGTCACGACTACTGGTGGTGGCGAATCGTCGAAAAGTTTAGAACTGATAACACCTATCCCCTGATGAATCATGCCCAATTATTTCAATATTTATTACAAAACAACAAAATTAACTGACTAGTGTTGTGTGACATGCGACATATTTACGAATTCCACGTCGTCATTCGTCTTTTAATTTTGGTTCCAATTAAAAGCCATAGTTTGAGTATTACTCCTAGACTGTAAAAGACACGACATCTTCAGTTAAACACCATTACAAGAGGAGCTAAACCTAACTAGACACATCATATCCGCGTAACCCCGTCTCACACAGTTTTTATACAAAGCTCTGGTTAGGGCAGGTTTTACAAACCGTTTCTAGCCGTATGAGGGTACACATAACTAACTACACAACAAGGGCTTAATTATTGTTTTATAACGCTAACCTTTATTACAACTGTCAAAAGAAATACTATGATTTTCGAAACTGTGTTACCAAAAGTGTTGATTTGGTAGGGTCCCTCCAAGTACTTAATCCCAGATTTTTATATTTCCAACTCCCTCTTAAGGAAGAGGATTATTGCCTAATAGCTGTTTAATGCACATCAATATTGGGAACAGAAAACCACACACACACACACACACACAGAGAGACAGAGAGAGAGGATTTGTGACAGTACATTAGTAAAACAGATTATTATTTCTTTAGTGATGCCAATTTGGCTACATGTTTCCATTGAAAACAATCTGTGCTAAAATGTGCATTAATTTTGGGGAAAGGATTAAAAAAATATCGAATTATTAGAAATCTGATTAGCACTTCTCTCGCGGTAAGATGACCAAAGTTAGGTTTGCTCGAGTCAACAACGTCACGTCTCGAGTTAGTCACATGATTAGCGTGGTCACGTGACTTAGAGTTTAGCCGCATCACATGACTCGATAAGCTGTCTCATCTCGTCCAGGCTCTGTGATATGTTGTCAAACATCTCACGGCTGCTGGTCTCATCAGCTCTCCAACTGGACACAAACACACTGATGCTGAAATAGACAAATAAATAGTCATCATCATCATCATCATCATCACTATCATCATCATCATCATCGTCGTCGTCATAGAAAAACAGACAGGAGGAAATACTGAATAGATACTGAGATAGCTTTAATGACAAAAATACTCTTAACATCTACATAATATTGCAGTATGGATTGAACACGATGGCCCATTGGTAAAGTAGCAGACTAGAAGTCGGGAGCTTCTTGGTTCGATTCCAACAAGAGACAACTGATCAGCCGTCACGTGACCACTGACTGACACAGCAATAAATGAGCAGCTGGTTGGACGGTGATGAATCGTCCATCTATATTATCTCCCCCCCCCCACACACACACAAACATGTTGTTGCGTTTTCAATGAAAAACTTGCACTTGTATTGATTATTCATTGCTCACAGTTTATGACATGTTACTGACGAGTTTCATGTCACCATCATACCATCCCTATCTTGTCCCACCATTATGTATATATATATATATATATATATATATGCAAATTATAATATCGCCAGGTCTGAGATGTAAAAATCTCTCATCTCCATATAAATAATGACACTTCCCTCGAAATCTGATAAACGTCATCACGTCTGGATGAACACGGATGATAACAATTGACGTGATAATCTCTATTATAATAATAAAGATGACCATTCCTGTGTCAGAATGATCAGTTCGTATATTTGTAACTGTCTATTTCTCTCTCCATCTATTTGTCCATCTCTCTATCTGTTTTTATTTGCGTGTTTTTATTTATTTCTAGCCACAAGTCTGTCTATAAACCTATGGACCCTGCTCTTTATGGTAATCCACATTATAGGACACAGTATTTCATCTTGGGCGTCTTCGTTGTCTAACTGATAACGCGGTTGGTCACAATCCTCTTCCTCCGGGGTTCAAATCCAGGCTTTGCTATGTCTGAAGGGTGTTTCATCTATTACTTCACCCCTTTACTTCTGGCGGACGTTTGGCCAATTTCTTTGTAGTTATGAGACATGATTTATTGTTCTGTTCACTATTATGTGAATAAACAAATCTATTATTTCGTCTAGCCTCAGCTCTGGTCACAGCTATAGGACATAATTATGGCCGAGAAGTGAATACTCGAATAATCATCCCATAATTACGGGTAAGTAACACTTGGATTTGAAACCCCCACTTGGAAATTTCCGGTACAGTGATGTACTCGGTGCGTTAAGTGATCTAATGCTAAAGTTAAGAACAACGTTTGGACTTTTTTAGGAGAAGAAGTATAACAACAACAAACGACACATAATAATAATCTTGTCTAAATCATTAGCCCCCCTCTCTCTATCTCTCTCTCTCTCTCTCTCTCTCTCTATATATATATATATATATATATATATTATATATGACAGATGGATAATGGTTAATAATACAAGTGAACACAAGTGTCACTTCTGATTTATCAAATTCTTTAATTAACCAGGATTTCAATTAGCCGGATCACAAAGATGTCCCTCAACTAATACGTCAAATATGCAAATGGAGATTACTCATTGGGTTTTCTCTTCATCAAACTCGTCTCTCCTCAACAACTTGGTTAATTGGGAATTGACCCTACTTAAATTGAGCATAATGGCGTCAGGATCAATTATTACGAAATCGATAGTTTTACATTCGGGTTACGACAAACAAAGGAGGAAACGGATTGATTACCATATTGTAACGTAGACTGTGTAGAGTAAATGTGCATTATACTAAAACACCTATTTATATGTGTAGCATTTTTCATGGGATTAACCAGATCCAGTCTCCACGTACATTGAACACGTCCTATACTGGATTAGGTTTAACAAAGACGATCTGACGGTGTCAGGTTTTTATAATTCAGAGACAAAACACATTTAATTAGATTAGATTCACTCATTATCTTATCATCATTTATATACATCGTTCTAAATAAGCGCTAGCCCGTTAGCCGCGGGCTAATAGAAACACTTATGGGCTAGTAGAATATGTCTGTTATTAGCCAGCAGGGCTAATGCACACATTTGGGGGATATCTTTCAAGAATATCGCGACTAATTAAAGAAGTTTTCTGTATACTCACAAGAAGCTGGTGCCATTAATGGTCGCGATTAATTTTCTGGGTCGCGCCGACACACAAATCGAATTGTTCCGAAACAGCGTGTATGAAGTGCTGTGATTGGCTATTTCGCGACCTGTTTACACATTTCGGCCAATGACGAAGCGTCTTATGGAACAACTAGGGGGCCCACTATCAAAATGCTTTATGCTTGTGCATCGCATCATGTCTTATACATATCACTATAATTGATTCAAACTGCTTTTATTGTTATTTGACCTGTCAGTATTTTGTGACATGTTGTGACTGACATTGGATAAATTTGCAGTTTATGAATGAAACCCTCACTGCGCTCACTCGCTGATTTTCGGTCTAGTGAAATCTACCATAATGACTGGAAGTTCTTATCAAATCTATCAAGCCAACTTTTTAATTTTATTTCAGACAGGGCATTCTGATGGCGAAGATATTTCAGCAATGCGTTATAAACCTCCCGTTTCTGGGTTCAAATCCGGCTGATACCTGTATTTATGAGATATGTTCCTCGCCTCTGCCAAATGTCCCAGGTCTGACGAGCACCGAAACTTAACAATTCAACTCGACTCAAAATTGAGGCATCGGCATATCAAAACTGGTAGTGCGGTCTGAAGGATGTTTCATCTTACACTTCGCGTCTCATTACCTTAGGAGGTCGCTTGGGGCTTTTACTATATTGCGTCCCCAATAATGGCCGTAAAACAGCAACATAGTCATGGGTAGTCTGCTCAAAGGCACTTTAAAGGATCTGTTTCAGTGGTAGGAACCTGTACAATCTGACATCAGGATCAAGTGCCCGGGGAGTGTCCTCTTTGTGACTACCATTTATAGACTGGTAATCCGCATGCAAAGTAATTATCGACTAATCGTAGGTACACGTTTATGGATATAATTAACTAGTGACCTCGATAAGAGTCAATAACACGGTTGATGGAATCGAACCGATATCCCTTAAGTTTTTAGTCTAGCGCACTAACCACTGAGCTACCTTGGTTAATTAGCACGACATGTTCCACGCCATAACAATATAGCCCCCCTCCCCCTTACTCCTCGTAGAATCTCTAACCTATACTATGAATTGTGTGATAAGATACTGTTAGTATGAACCAGGTGACGCACGCACACGCACACACACACACGCAATATAATACATGTAATAATAATAATAATATTTCATATAGCGAGCTCCTTATACAGCTTGGTCAAAGACGCCTTAAACTGAAAACAAAATCAATACATATTTTGACCGCCATTTTGTATAAAAACATATAACTATTGGTTGTGGTTATAAAGGGAGATACCAAATACTAGTTGATGTTGTTAGCTGCTGTATCCAGGCATCTTTCGGATCTGCTACAGTGTGTATTGATTGAACTGTGATATGAATTCATCACAGAAATTGGATGACACGTATTATCTCTGGCAATATTAATCAGCCCATACGGCTCACCTGTAGAGTGGAATGTATGCGTTAATTTAATTATGGGAAATATATCTTATCTATTTATTGTGTAGGAAGACAGGGATTAGACAACACGTTCCTCTCTGAACACCTCAAACAAAATGTAAAACGAATAAAAAATGTGAAAAACATTGTAATATAGTATTATAATATGTGTTTGACAGCACACGTATTATTATTATTAGTATTATTATTATATGAAAGTTTTATTTAGCTCTGGCACTTGTTATACATTGGACGTATGGGACAGGAAGAAAACGTTTGAGAAAAAAACCCGACCACATGAAAGTAACATCTGGATTTTGTTAAAAACATTATTGTGTCACCAGATCTAGTAGGTGGTGAGTTCGATCATCATCATCATCATCATCATCATCATCATTACAGTCAACGGATAATGCCTATTTTGACCCTAGAAGTGACTTGGTTCTACCTGGGAGAAGTCAGTCAAAATAAAGGACAATCAGCAGAATGAACACCCTTCAAAAATGGCTCGACCGGGGTTTGACGCCAGTGCAAGCGGTCTGTGACCAACCGCGCTAATAAGACGCCATTACTCTTTGCCTTGTGGTGCTGTTAAAATTGAACCCCCCCCCTCCGAAAAGAAGACAATTCACACTCAGTATCAACCAGAAAGTGATTGGAGCCTTTCATCGTAAACAAAGGACCAATACAAATTGACAATGAAATATTTATACGAAAAGAGAGGACGAATATGTTTATCTTATAATGGCTGAGTCACTTTCTTAAAACTGTAATGTCTGATGAAGTCATTAGATATTTGTTTGGCTAAATGGTGCGTGAAGTTTGGTGAAGGTTAGGGCTGACTATGGGAAAAGCATCAGTCTGAGAGGGGGAGGGGGGTTCGACTAAAGGAAATTTAATACTGACGTTCTCCCCAAATCCTCCCCCATCACGCCTCTATTATAATAATTGTTATATCTCTGAGGGGGGAGGGGGGTCAGAAGGTATATAGGTCTCATAAATAAAAATTACAACTCAAAATTAAGATCCCGGATGAATCGACAAAATATTGCATTCCACGACTCTCTGTATCACTTTTATCTTGTCGACTGCTAACACACACACACACACACACAGAGAGAGGGAGAGAGATTATGATTTAAATTGAGTTTGATCAAATTTTTATGTCATAGAGGCATTGTCTGAAGCTCAATGATGGGGGGGGGGTCATTGTATATTATAAAGACACATTGATAGCATCACTGCCATCATTTGTCTGTTATTTTAATCCTAGTGATCAATAAAGTAAACACCTCCAACAAAAAGAATCCAGAACACTAAAGTGTTAAACAAAATAAATATAAACTAATTATTAGCCTGACCTAGGACACTGTGTACTGTACAAAATACTGTACTTGGGATATATTGTACTAGAGATAATTTACCTGATAAGCGTACAGGACACTGGGTACAAGGTGGACCGAGTACAATAAACAACTGCTGATATAATCGGAATGTTTGTCGTACAGAGAGAGAGAGTACAGAGGCTACAGTACTGAGACATGGTGATGGTGGCAGATAATCGACGAATGGATGGCAAAAAACTCGCGTAGTATGTGTAATGTTGCGAGTTTACGGCAAATTTTGTGCAAACGGAGGTACCCGCAAAACGGTCAAGTAGAAGATGAAACACCCTTCAGACAAAGCCGAGCAGACATATTTGAACCTATATACTAAAAGTCTGCAGCCAACTGCGTTACGGCTATCCAACAGAGACAACCTGCCCCGACTTAGGATAGGGAAATTAAAAATAAATAAATAAAACGTGTGTGTGTGTGTGTGTTGTGTGTATGTGCGTGTCTGTGTGTGTGCGTGCGTGTGTGTGTGTGTGTGTGCGTGTAGCACACAGCCATAATTAAAACAATATGTTTGTCTGATAACTATTACAATAAACTATTCCATTTGGACATTTCCCACCCATAGCAGCACGACCACCAGCACAGCAAGCACAGCAAGCACAGCACTCACTCGCTCACTGTCCGACTGATTAATTCATCTTCTGACAAGCAAACTTATATAACATACACCCACAGGCCGGTACAAGTATAGAGCCATAGCGATATACCGACAGACAGACGAACGGACGGACGGACGGACGGACATACAGAGACAAACAGACTGACCGACGGACAGACAAATCGATCGGCTGACTGATGAACTGTCTAACAGACTCAATCAAAACCACAATGACATTATAATACCCAAACCCGACGACAGCAGTTTCCCACCTCTAACTATCAGAGGAGACCAGATGCTAACGAGATTGAAATGTGTAGAGCCCGGCAGACGATTAGTTCAGAAGAGGGTTCCACCTGGTTAGATTAAACGCCGCATCTCAGGCTGCGGGGCGCCCCCTAATCACTCCCATTATCCAGGTGGGATGGGCAGCGTTTCTGGATCTCTCCCGGTGATTCAATCGTTTAGTGGCCAGATCTACAGCTTTTGGCCAGACAGTTATTGGGGAGGTGGCCGAATAATGATAAACACGTGTACGGTTAATCACGGCCAACTCCTCCCTGGTCGAGAGAAAATAACGCGTAGCGAGTGCTGCCACCTACCGACTAACTAGTAACTAATGATTAACTCAATAGAGGGCAGACATGAGTAGGAGCCAAAAAATGTCATTTAAATAAATGCGTCATTTAAAAGAAAATTTCCACGACGCATGCACAGTCCACATCTACTGTGGTTTACGGGTCAGTGAAGCCGTGTAGTAGCGTGGAACGAGAAGATGATGATGATTGATGTTTTACGGCAATCATCATCATCTTCTCGTCGCGTGGAACGAGAAGTGTAATTCCGTATTGTTTGTAAATTACCGTTTTGGGGAATTCAGAGAACTAAATCGATCTACAAGTTCTTGTAGCAGCGTCATTTTTTAAATTAAATATAACGTAGAATTATTTTTACTAAAAGATAGGATTATTTGTATGGGAAAGCGCCCTTTAGAGTAGCTATCTAGGTGACTAGAGCGCTATATAAACTGATTACTTCCAGCTGAGTTAGTAATCTATCTATATATCAATGTAACTACTTGTAATAATCTTTATCATTATTATTAGTAATTATATAATGTAAATGATAATGACTGACATTAACTATAAACACAAATGACTGACAGTAACTGTAAACAGAGATGACAGTAACTGTAAAGAGATGATTGAGAGTACTGTAACTATAAACAGAGATGACTGACAGTAAATGTTCTAGCAGAGATGACAGTAACTGTAAAGAGAGATGGCTGACAGTAACCGTAAAGAGAGGATTGAGAGTACTGTAACTATAAACAGAGATGACTGACAGTAAATGTTCTAGCAGAGATGACAGTAACTGTAAAGAGAGATGGCTGACAGTAACCGTAAAGAGATGATTGAGAGTACTGTAACTATAAACAGAGATGACTGACAGTAAATGTTCTAGCAGAGATGACAGTAACTGTAAAGAGAGATGGCTGACAGTAACCGTAAAGAGAGGATTGAGAGTACTGTAACTATAAACAGAGATGACTGACAGTAAATGTTCTAGCAGAGATGACAGTAACTGTAAAGAGAGATGGCTGACAGTAACCGTAAAGAGATGATTGAGAGTACTGTAGCTATAAACAGAGATGACTGACAGTAAATGTTCTACTTCTAGCAGAGATGACAGTAACCGTAAATAGTTAACTTTCAATTCATGAACTTATATTAATGCTTAGACATTAAATAGTAATAATGAATGAATATCATGAGCTTAACATTCATCAATTGATCTTCTAAAAACGTATAGAAGAGTGAGATAATGTATCCAAGTCACGAACATGTACTTCTATTGTATGGCAAATGTTAAGTCAGCAGTTGATTTGTTAAGTTTTAGTACTCTTTGCTTAATATGATTTAATGCATGCACAATAATGACCTTGAACAAGTGTGCATATATGTGTTTGTGTGTGCGTGTGTACGTGAGCGTGTGAGAGAGAAAAATAGAGAGAGAAATAGAGAGAGAGATAATCTAACCATTATTGTACTACGATGATAAACAAATTACTCACAAGTCATTAGTGATGCTGTAGAAGATACCAAATCCATCTTTACACATCGGAGTGACGCCTCCAAAACACGGAGTGAAGCCCACACAACTAGTGGACAGAATGAAGTTACCACCTCCTCCACTGGAACATATAACACACATAATAATATATAGCGCGTATAGAACACACGCCAACACAATAATGGTGTATATCGGAGAAGAGAAAATAAGAGAAAACTTAATCACACCAATAAAACACAGCTCGTAAGACCACACCTACATGTGTTATACGTAATAACACCTCGGGCATATTAAAAACACCTTCCACATATGACGTAAATATTCTACAAACTTAAATCTCCTTCATTTTGGATTTTGTAGGACTAACCCACTTACCCACATACTCAACTCACCCAAACTCTAACTCACTCATTAACTTACTCACTGAATAGTGAAAATGATAAACAACTTAACATTGGTAAAGCTGTTAAATAAGTTCATCAATGAGAACAACCCTCTTACCATAAAATATAAACCCCACACGTCAATAATAGATCCAGTAAATAATTTTTTTTATTAATTTATACACCAGACACAGGCATACTTCTAAAAATACTCTGTCTGGATAGTTTAAACTATTTCCTGCGTTATTACAATTGATTCTATCAACAGTGGATTTAAAAGACGCTGATCCATATTACCTTTTTGTCCAAGATGGATGTGTAAAGATCTCTGGAGTCGGTAAGTTCTCTTCTAGAGCAGTAATTTGAAGGCCAAACAGGTGTCGATCACAACCTGAAATGAACGTTAACTATTATAATTGTTACTTTTGTTAGTAAACAGTTCCTATTCATTCAGACGCTTCAAGTAGTTTAATGTTATTGTTATGGTAGATAGGAGGGGTGGAGGATTTAAAGGGTAATACTGACAGATCCAGAAGAAACGAGAGAGGTTCGTGATATATTTGTATTACTGTTTGACAGCTGAGAAACATTTCAGTAGAAGTTTATGTAACCAAGATGAAATATTAAGAGTCCATGTTAACAGAAGTATTGCAAGAAATAACAAAAAATATAAAGTTAGCAAAAAATATATTTCACAATTAAAAAATATCTCCATTAATTGTTTTTGTTTTATAATACATATAACTTACCTGAACACCCCCCAGAAATACTAATAAACTAGTCTGTAAAGTTAAAAACATGTTGTCATTGTGACTGACCTTGGGAATCAACAGTTTCCTTCATCATTGTGACATGTTTATCCATTGCTCTCTTGAACAAGTCTAATTTCTTCTTATTCTGTAACATATTACAAGGCTCAGATTGAAATATAATTGTTCAATACTATAATTAAGTGGGCCATTTTTCAAATTACGGCACCGGTGTCGCATGAAATATTTAAAGAAAAAAATTATAATTACGCTGATGTTTTGTTTGCCTCGCGAAAGCAATTGTAATTAATGGCAGTAATAATCAAAGGCATTGAATTACGATATTAATTTGAATTACACAGTTACTTCATACCTGTGTCAAAGCAATTGTAATTAATGGCAGTAATAATCAAAGGCATTGAATTACGATATTAATTTGAATTACGCAGTTACTTCATACCTGTGTCAAAGCAATTGTAATTAATGGCAGTAATAATCAAAGGCATTGAATTACGATATTAATTTGAATTACGCAGTTACTTCATACCTGTGTCAAAGCAATTGTAATTAATGACAGTAATGATCAAAGCCATTGAATTACGATATTAATTTGAATTACACAGTTACTTCATACCTGTGTCAAAGCAATTGTAATTAATGGCAATAATGATCAAAGCCATTGAATTACGATATTAATTTGAATTACACAATTACTTCATACCTGTGTCAAAGCAATTGTAATTAATGGCAATAATGATCAAAGCCATTGAATTACGATATTCATTTGAATTACACGTCTTTTTACGTGATATAAAATACAAACCTTTATTGTTGGGTCTAACATTGACGTACACCATTCCACAGCTTCGACTGTACACGATCTTACTGTTTCAGTACGTCCATGGTAAAACTTGCGTGTACTTGCAGTTTCATAAGTTGGCGCTGGCCTGTCAATTGGAAAGGAAACGTCATACATTCAGCAGCTGCTATCCGAAATGAAATGGCCTCTGAAAATCTCAATTGTTTACTTGATTGAAAATAGCAACAGATAAAAATAAAAACTATGACATGAGGAGTGATATGTTAGAGCCAGTTACACCGATGTTGCCACCTAGCAACGGTGTGTTATGTGACAATGATAATAATAGCAATATAAACTAATTGATCACTGAATAAGGAGTGATCCAATTGATCTGATATACAACTGCTACCTTTTATTATTTTTCGGGGTATATCTAGTATTATCTACCCATAAACAATGATACAGATACCCCTACTGCTGATGTCATTATTTTAATGTCTTATCTCCAACTAGACCATCTTAAATAGAGCTCCAGGAAAACAGAGCAATTTCATTATGCCCTCTCCTCCATTTCTAATAGGTGCTAATCTACCCCAGTATATATATATATATATATATATATATATATTACTAGTTGTTATTTATATTTAGGGCACATCCTTAGTTCATGGTGAGGAACTGAAATGAACTCTTCTCTTACCAAGAGTGCAGAATAAAACCAAACAGATGAAATTCATTGAGGATGACCACTGCTGAAGTGTTTTTGTACTGTTCCGGGGCCCTTTAATGACCAACTACAGAATTATATGATTTACCTAAGTGAAAACATGTTTGGTTTTATGTAAAATACAAAAATAACTTCAAGCATTAATGCTTTCATGCATCAAATTCGCCAACAAACTGTCAAATTAATAGGAATTTCCTCCAAACAATGACAAAGAAAATAGCCGAAGTTGGAAGTATACATTAATACATTATTATATATGATATAACATAATACAATATATAATTTTGATGGTTTGGTAGTTGAGTTAATGGTTAAAAGCGTAGATTCTTGCAAATATAGTTCTATATAGTATGCAGAGAATTAAAGACGAATTGAAATACATATATATTTCTTTAATATCCTGATCTAATATTTCATTTCCTGAGATACCAAAGAATAGTATATCTTCTAATTGTTATGAGCTAAGACACAAAGAACTGGATAAATAAGTAGTCAAAGGCCCTAAAGATTTTCCTAGAATGGAGGTCACATTCAACCAGCCGACATCACAACATCTAGAATATCACACGTGTTCTAAATCATCAAATATATTGTTACTGTTTTATTGAGGTCATGTCAGTTGGCTGTCATACCTTTTATACATCCTGTAGTAAGCTAGCTGCAGCGCCATCTGCATGAATGTATCAGGATGATGATTATAGCTTCGTAACAAAGACTTTCCGTATTTTCTGTATTTGTCAACACAAAGTTCTAGAGACAGGACCTAGTGATGAAATAATAATAATTATTATTATTAGTAGTAGTATCATCATTAAAAACAATCTTGTATTGGATTCATTCACTGGCTAATACAAGATACTACTGGTATATAAAGAACGAAGATTTCAATGAGCACTGTATGTGTGTGTGTGTGTGTGAGTGTGTGTATGTGTGTGTGTGAACAGATCCCATCTTGATTATGACTGATTATTTAATGTTTATCAACAGAAGAAAAAAAACACACCATATCTTCTTTTCACGCCACCTATGCGTATTTGTGCATAAAACCATATTAACACATAATTTACATTTTAATTCTGTTTTCAGTGTAACATGCCTTAAAACAATTCATGCTGATTAAAGCAATGTGTAAAGTACTATCATGATCATGATCATGATCGGCAGCACCAGCAACACCATCATCATCATACAAGTACTGCTTAGACCAAAAAAAACAAACTATTAAGATTTTAGCTGAATATACATACCATATTTTTGTGAACAATTAACATTAATTTTCTAGTATTGTAATTATAAATTGCTCTGTATTACAGGGATGAGAACAGAAGAGAAAGAAAAATGCCAGGAAAATGGAAAAATTTGACCCATTCTAGAGCCATCTGGAGGTATTCCGAGGCTGATTGTTTAGTGGCGCATCCGTGATCTAACTGGTAGTGTGTTGGATCACAGATCGCTACCACCTGAGTTCGAGTCTCGGCATGGGCATAGCTGAAGGTTGTTTCATATTTGACTTCCTTTCAGAACCTTTAGAGGTTGCCTGGCCCATTTATACCTACCATGTGCACAGAAGTGGCCATAAAACATCAATCATCACCAATTTGTTTTGGGAAAATTTTCAATAATACTAGAAGTAGCCGATTCCAGTGTGTAATGTGCAAAACCTTGACCTGAAACGTCGATGTTTATTTCCATCTGTTTTAAGTTCGTTATAACCGAAGCCATTTAGGAACTGAATCAAATACAATCTTGATATTTATAGGTTATGTGAAACTGAACAAACAACATATCTGTACGTGGTTTGTGTTGAAAGAAGTGAGCTTCCGAGTATTGTGTACAAAACATAGTCACACACAATCATTATCTTAAAACCTATAACTATTCCACATTTGATTTACACACACACACACACACAGCAACAACTTAAAAACTTGGATATGTTCATCGTTTACATTTAAGGTGTCTATAATCTATGGTCTAAATGGATTTAATAATCCAAGATTCTGCAGCCGCTGTCTAGTTACGAGTTCAGAATCAAAGCTATATAAACATAATTCGAAGAATTGCTGAATGGAAGTGTTATTATGTTTTGGCATCAATTACAGACCCGGGGCAGATAGATTCCAAATGTATCTAGATAAAGTTACGTATCTAGATACATTATTTATGAATGTATCTAGATACGTATTACAGTTACATTTTCTGTGTGGTGTATGTTGTAATTGGGTGTATATTTTTGTGTACAAGAAAAGACAAGACTAGTAAATATTGTTCAGGTTTATTCATTTTCAGTTAAAACATTGGTATGGTCATACTGATTCACATATTGTTAACTTTAATAGAAACATACTACTTGGAGTTCATTCGTATGAACATAAGGGTCTCGAATGTATGGTCTTTCAGTGAGCATCTGTCTTGCCGGAAGATAGCTCCAGCTATACTGAATAGTCGCTCGACTGGAGCGGAAGAGGCCGATACAGTGAGGTTTTGTTTAGCCAGCTTGCCGAGTGTCGGAAAGTTCAGCTGTTGTTGCTGCCAATAAGGTAATGCATCAGTGTCTTCTGCAATCCATTGCTGACCAAAGTAATCTGATATCTCACTGTCCGCTGATGAACTTGTTGTGGGAACCCTGCGATTCCCCATAAAGGACACCATCTTGGATCGCCTCCTGGGGGTTCCAGATCTTCCTGTGAAACTTGCGGTTCAGTTGGTTGTTGTATACACATGACCTCTGTCTTGAGGGTCTGCTTCATTGATGCTAACTGGTCAGCTGACGAACACCAGTCCAGCCCAGGAATGTCGAAATGGTCAAGAATAGTCATAGTGAAGGTTTATCCGATATAATAATGTATTTGTTCAAGCAATGATACGTTGAAAACTGGTTATGATGACAATGACCTGAAATTCTTGGTTTATAAATGATTTGGCCAGAACATATCAAACAAACACTAATTGTGTTTCTGTGGGCTATTAGTGTCAGGACATGATCTGTGATGGCTTCACTGGTGCCTTGGTGATTAGCATAAGTTATTAATGTTGATCATATTTCTAAATTCACAATTGTGATTTAAAACATGAAAGATGCAATCAAGGTTTATAAATGATTTAGCCAAAACACATCAAACTATTTATGTTTCTATGAGAATTAGTGTCATGACATTATCTGCCTGATGACTTCAAGGTGGCTTTCACGATTAGCACAAGTTATTATGTTGATAATATTTCCCAGTTCACCATTAAAATTTAAAACATGAAAGATGAGACAATTAGCACAACTCTCCTAATACTTTTTAAAGGTCACTCAATTAATTGTCAGGATGTATGTTAAAATTATATATAATAATGACAATATTTATTAGTGTTAAATTGTGTAATTACATTATATGAGTATTTAAAATAATCATGTATCTAGAATGTATCTGAAATGTAACTGAAATTTAGATACTTTCCCAATGTATCTAGATAAGTTACAGTTACATTTTGAAAAATTGACAAATGTATCTAGATACATTTCAGTTACATTGAAAAAAGTATCTAGATATAATGTATCTAGATACAAAATGTAACCACCCCAGGTCTGGCACCAAACTTGGTAAAATCATGGAAATCACACAAACAAACACTCCACAGGTAACACTGATTAACTAAATTATTATGGCAACCAAAGTTAGAAGTTGTTTCTTTAAGAATCTGGATGATTGACCTATTTTGTTTACATATTTAAGGTAAACGTTTGGGGAGGAGGGGGATACCTTTATGATCCAGTTAATCAACAGTCAACTGATAAATTAAGATTTGACTGAGATGTGAGAAGTCTGGAATCTTGCGTGATAATGTAATATGTCAGTGTTTAGCTAATCAGCAACATAAAAGTCAAGTTATGGGTGCTCCAACTGTGCAGTAGTTAGTGTGCTGCACTGCGAACCTCCGAGTTGTAGGTTCTAATCCAACTCATATCCGGCATTTGCGATTACCCTAAGAAGTCATCTCTCAGTCACAGTTACTTTGTAGGTTATGCGTGACCAGTGCTGAGGCTAAACAAATAACTCCCCCACTCACTTACCTACTCACTCACAAGATAACTTACATTGAGATCGAACTGAGCTCTGGCCTGTGATATGCCTTCCACGATAACAGGATCCACATGGAAGACGAGTTCTTCTGGATCAGCACTAGGCTGGATGTCGCAGCGACCCTACGATTCGATCATTGGAAACTTTGTATTATAATTTAACAAGATGCACTTAATCATTCTGCTTTAAGTTCCATAACATTCAAAAATAACGTTTTATCTACCGGGTAGTTAATGCTCTAATAATCAAAAAGACATGTTTTTAATGAAATACAGCACAATTAAGGATATTTGAAGAAAAAAAACGTTATGCGGAAACTTGTAATGTATGTATATCTCCCAGATGTAAATTAAATTATATTCTACATTACGGGAAGACAAATGTAAAACAAAAGGTGCATATAATTTAGCACAAAATTATTGTTGCCAGAAATGTGCAAAATCAGAAAGCAGACAGTATTAAGGATAAGATGAAACATAAATCAAACCAAGACATGCAAAAATGTAAAAATAACATGTATAAAGAAAGATTACTTTAAATACACTCATCATATAAAGTTGATGGTTTTTTTTAATTCCAGGCATACATTGTGTTTTTTTCTCCATGAAAACAATTATGAAAACAGAAAAAGACAAAATCAAAACAGAATTATCAATGATATCATTACATTTATTGTCCTTTTTAGTGAAGTGTTAATTATAAATTCAAATATTTACTTAAATACATAACATAGTGATATGCATATGGAACTTTATCATCATAGAAAAATTTGCCGGTGAACATTTATCTAGATGTCTCAGATTTGTGATTACTTATGGTACACACATGGATTCACTTGGGAAAGAAGGTTGGAACTGGTGAACATTTATCTAGATGTCTCAGATTTGTGATTACTTAAAGTACACACATGGATTCACTTGGGAAAGAAGGTTGGAGCTGGTGAACATTTATCTAGATGTCTCAGATTTGTGATTACTTATGGTAAACACAGAGGTTCACTTGGCAAAAGTTGAATTGTGAGTATTATAATATACAAATAATTATGGCTTGTAGTGGGGGGGGGGGTGATATTAAACTGGCCATGAATTTAGAAAACTGCCCATTGAAAATACTGTAACACAGCATATGGCCTCATAATCCTTTATCATAATTGGACCAGTCCAGAGCTGGTGACACGATAATTCACTCTCATATGATACAGTCCACAGCTGGTGGCCTCATACTCCATCCTCATATGGGCCATTCCAAATTTGGGGATTAAAAAAAACGACACTCCAAGATTCTACCCGCACTCACTTTTAGAGCTTTCTTAAAGGTATTTCTAGTTCGACAATTTTGAGAAAGTTCTATTCAAGAACAAACACTAAATTAATTTCTTTCCTCACTCTCCTTCCAGAGATATGGATAATATACACAAAAAGATACAGACAGATAGATGAGAATTAATTACAGATGAATCAATTAATATGGTATAATAAAAAGCACGAGATTGCTAAACCGCCACAATCAATACAACTCCAGCTCTCATATAATATGCTGCTTAAACAAAGTAAAGATCAACATTCTTATTAATAGCCATTTGAGGACCCTATAATGTATGACATTGAGACATTTTGGTGGTGCCATAATAATGACTTAAGCGATACATCACTTATAATCTGATAGGCAAGAAATATTCAAACCTTCCATCTCGTCTTGTTCTCCAACTGAGCTGACAATATCCACCGTGATAAGTATATTAAAGGCATAGCATCACATGGGGCGTGCTGTAACCATAGCAACAAGCAGAGATAGAATGCTAAACGGCATATATGGGCCAGAAGATCACAAACGAGTTCAGAGATCGCAGAACGATGGCAAGAACTGTACTTGTTGACACCACGGCTAAATCACTTTCCTTGATGAGCCTAAACTATAGGGAGAAATCTTACCTGAAGGTTCACACACACACACACACACACACACACACACTTCTAACATATCATTCAGGCTGCACACACTATTTTTACACGACAGATACATCTCTTAATAGGTGTAGTATGTGATGTATTGAGTCAACAAAAAACCGATGTCAGATGTCAAGCCACACAAGGGTGTTACATGGACAATATCTTTTATCAATATTAAACTGAGACAGACAACTCATTCACTTCACTGACCTACTGATGTTCATATCCTACAAATAACCAACCAAGAACATGGAGAATATCGCCACAACCCATGGTAATAACCTTTAATGAACTAACATGACCCAGTCTAAAGGTGTGTGTGTGGGGGGTGGGGGTGCTTAAACCCCATTCAGCATATCCCCAGGTCAAAAGTGGGAGACTGAGACTTCACCTTCCTAATCCCCAGGCCACAGGTCCGGTTTAGCACTATCCCCACATTCTACAGAGAGCGGAACTGGTAAGTTAAGACTCCATCCCCACATGTCCCGAGTCAACTTCTGGCGAGCTAAGACTCCATTTTCATACCACATACTCAATCCCCATACGATTCAGTCGACGGGTGGTAGACTCCATGATCCCCATACCATCTACTCCCATAGCGGGTAGCCTTAGACTCCATCCCCATAGGGCCCAGTCTAAAGATGGTGGCCTCAAAACTACATCTCTATATGGCCCAATCCACAGCCGATCGGCTTATTCCCCATCCCCATATCACCGAGACAAAAGCTGATATCCTTAGACTTGTTCCCTTTATGTCCGAGTCTGCAGCTGGTGGCCTCAATCTACATCCCCATATGGCCCTTTACCCTTTAGACATAGTCCCCGTATGTCCCAGTCCACAGCTGGTGGCTTAAAGGTCCACATATTATACCGATGTCCTGCTATATACACCCGTGTATACACTGCTACTGAAACACGAGACAGATAAAGGTGCCAAGCCAAAGATTACACGCGACAAAACATTGTATAACAAAACCATCTCTCTGTTTGTTTTTGTTAAAAGCTACTTCAGCAATATTAATAAGTGCCTAAAGAGGAAAAAATGAAGCCAACTTGTGATATGATGGATTCAACAAGAGAATGATGACATAACATCGGGCAAATGTGTTGACTTTAAAGATACCGTTTGTTCCACAGTAAGCTACATCGCAGACATGAGACGTGTATAATAACAACATGTTTTCTCCTATTGACGTATGTCAGTTTATTAAAGTCACTCTCTGCTTTGATACTTTCGTTTGTTTCCCAACATTTCCTTAGTTTGACTGTTGCCTAAACTTAAATCACCCGAACATCCGTCACTCCATCCATCAACCAACAGCATCTTTCATATACGCACATTCCTTAGAAAACTTTTTCTGGAAACAGAATACAGCATTAATCCACTTAGAATTATTAAAGCAGCTCCCGGTATGGCCAATGTAATTGTTAACAAGCACCAAAAACGAGCACCAACTGACGCCTCTTGTATTGGTGTGTCAGGTCTTGTTAAGAAAGTATAAGCCCACAAAGCTGATATATGTTTGTTGTGTCAATTGGTGTATACGGATTGAGGTGACGGCATGCAATATTCGCATACCACATTGTGGAGTGGAAAACAACTTTATGTATTCTGAATGATGGGTATTTTTTGGTATATCTTTCATATCTAGCTTGATGATGATACGTTGTTGACAATATTACTATCTAGAAGGTTCCTGTACATAAATTTTATAGATACATAGATATAAGTGGAGTTGAATTCAGTTGCTTGGTCTCGATGCTAGTCACAGTTGGGACACATAGCTGAGAGACATATGGCTAGGGAAACAAATTCCTCAAACATGGGTCTGAGCCAGATTCGAACCCGCAACCTGGAGATTTTCAGTGCAGTGCTGTAACCACTATGCAACCAGAATGTTCAATAGATATATTAACAGAAAAGTAAACAGGTGGCAGCACTTGTCTCTGGTCACCAGGTCTTTAATAAATCATTCGAGTAAATTATCTCTCTTAATTTTCAATGAGTTACTTCTATTCAACAACAAAACAATTAAGCAATTTGATTCCTATCTCAGCCACTACCTGAGGTAATCTCTACAAATATAGATTATAGTATTGCAGAACTAATAACGGTACGACAGCTGTAAGAATTTATTATAAGCGAAAAGATCTTTCATGAAACAGATAATTATACGATATTTAAACGTTTTAATAATAGATGCTTCAAGTTTTTGTAACGTATGACACAGAGATGGGTTTGTTTTGACTTGACACATGTTGCCACACTGTTAGATAAGCTAAACATCATCTAAAATCTGACGGGTTTAAGAAACATTCAAATCTTCCACTTCTTGTTGCAGTAAAACACAGCTGTATCTAGCCACCACGCTAAGTTGATCACCACCATAGCATCATGTGGAGCATGCTGTAACCATAGCAACAGGGAGAAATACAATGGTTTATGGATTAGCAGTCTGGATCACAGAATGAGCTCGGAGATAACGAAATGAAATGATCGTAGAGACTGGTTCGGTTGCTCCAGTGGTTGGATCATAGCCTTGATGAACCTGGAGCATGGGAAGAAATCCTGACTGAAGGGTTTACAAGCATACGCGAAGACACGCACAGACACAAGCTTCAAACATGAACTCATTCTTTCTGCACATGGAGCTGATGATGTTTCAGAGTATGTCATGATATGTCAGGAAATGTATTCAACCAACAACACAAGTGACGACTATCTTGCAGATTTAGATACCAAGCCATGTAAGGATTGCTCGTGGGCAATCTGGACAAAGATGCTGACTGTCATTGTCCTGCTGATCTTCTAAACCTACACAAACTCATTCAAGAACAGAAAATAACTTGGAAATATCCATTAATAAGTTAATTGATACTGATCACCTTTAGCTATCCACTGAGCTGTATGTGCCAGAACTTGGTTGAACAAGTAAAGGACAACATGTGATGAAAACAGTCTTCATCTATCATCAGGCTACCGGCTAACAGCCGAATATTACGTATAAACATTGAAAATTGAACAAACTATCTTAGACATAGGTACGGCACCTCCATGGCCTCATCGGTAATGTGGTACATTACAGAGCTATAGCACCTGAGTTCAAACTCTGGCCAGGCTATGTCATAAGGGTGTTTATCTTTCATTCTGTCTGATTATCTTTGGAGGTTACCTGGCCAAGTGAATGACAGTAATATGACAACTGATGATGACATCAGCTTGGAGACCATGCTATATATATATATATATATATATATATATACACATACACAAGGATAGATATAGATATCCAGCCATGTTGCTTTTTATAATTTTTATTTAATTAATTATAATTTTGAATAGAATTGTTGTCTAACAGGTATCAAATACACTTTTTGGAGAATTGGGGTGATATGATCCTATTTTTGAGTATGTGTCACAGTGTGTCATATTATTGGGCAAATCATAACAAGAAGCCATGTATACATTGTCACAACCAAAAGATCCAGAACTGAACCCTGCGGCATACCAGATAATAATGACAGAATAATTAAATACTATGAACAGATACTCTCAAGGAGCATTGTTCCAAAAATGACTGAAACTAGTCTGGTAATTTACCTGATAAATCAAATATGTCTTTTAATTTAGAGTAGGTACATTTTTGTCAACTGTATCAAAGGCAACAGACAGGTCCAGAAGAACACTTAAAACTGGCTTACCTGGCTCAATTATCATCGTAATGTTATATTTTACCCAAACCGAGGCTCTTTCATTGTTGGGGGCCTCTTTTAGTTTCATGTGCCAATTTGTGTTTCATTAGGATTACTGAACAGTTGTTAACTATTTAATTAAATGGACGGCAAATGCCCTTTTTACAATTTTATGAGCTAGCTAATACATTAAGGAGCTCACAGGCGGAACCTAAATCTTAAACCACAAAACTGGACATTAAACCCCTCACAGCTGGTAGAGAAAGTTATTATTATTAATAATTGAAACTGAAACAAAGTAAACTTAATATACTTGAAAAATAGACATTTTAACAGATGGAAATAATGAGGAAAGGTCAGAACAAACAACAACAAAATAACGCTTACTTAAGACAAGTAAGAGGGATTAGTAGAACACACACACATACATACACACACACACACATGCACACACAATACAGGAATACAGCAACATAAAAATAACACAAAACCCTGTTGTTCTAGTAACCAAACACATTGCTGAGCTACCTGCCATGCCACACCCGATGTGTATATTCCGGTAAATGTCCACATTGTGAGGTGTATCATCACCATGGCATCGTGGGGGGCGTGCTGTAATGTACATGGTACAAAGTTATCAACTCATCATCAGTACAGAACAACAGTTGAAATAGACAACATTTTATAGGAATAACATAAATCTTAACACTCCTAGCTGATCAGTGAGTGATCAATTTTCTTAACTTCGGTGCTGATCACAAAAAGCTTGATGGATGACTCTCAAAGGAAATATCGCACAAACACCATTATCACTTGGCCTCATAACCCTGGCTTGTAAGTTTATAGTGCAGTGCTCTGTTGGCCTCACCATCAGAGCATATCTTAGATTATCAAAAGGTGAAACACACCAAAACTTATTTGCTATTGCGACAGCTCTCTCTCTTCCTATCTCTCTGAGTGCCTAGGTCTCCCATATTTGGATTAAAGGGAGGCAATGATATATATATATATATATATATATATATAGAGAGAGAGAGAGAGAGAGAGAGAAGAAACAGAAATAAAGAGACTAACATTTGCATATAGACTGCTGTTTGGTGAAAACAATAAATACTCTTGGACTGCTTACAGATCAATGACAAAACATTATTCATCGTATAACTGTGTATCAAAGAACTAAAAAAAAATAGCATTCTTGATGGCATTAAAATAATACGACTAATAATAATTAAAAAAAATTTAAAAAACTTTTTTTCAATAAAACTTTAAGTGATCAGTTCTTGGCAACGTTTTAAACTAGCGATGGTTTTATGGCTGATGTTTATTACGGAGACTTGAAGCAATGAACAGATAAGAAGTGCCACTGTATTCTGTGTGACTCCATCTGCGTATAATGAATTTAAGGTTGACATTCTGCATGGCTGGATGAACCACAATATCTTCTTATTCCTGTATTATCTGTGCCAACACACACACACACACACACACACACACACAAATCCCTACTGATAAAGATTTTTCACTGGTAATCAAGCAAGACCATTTATAAATGAACCAATAAACCACAAACTGCAAGTATGACCTACAATATAAACACATGTTAATGAATGAGCTGTTACACAGACACCAATTATCATAATAAAATTATCAGCTTATAAATATACAACAAAAGAGACCTAAATAATTATTTACCAATTACCTTATAATAGAAAAATATAATATAGGTAACCTCTTTAATCAAACCAGACAGGTGTTCTTTTAAGACAGGTCTATTCTTAAGCCGAGTAGTCCAGTGAATGCGGTTTACATTGTTTACATCGTTACGCATCACGTCGTAAAAGTAAAATAGATCTAAACATCCCATAATTATACTTACATCACCATTACAAGCCACCGACCCATTGTCGAAGATACATAACTGGAGTGTCTTATCAAACCATCTGTTAGAGGGATCTCCGCACAGACTTTCTACTGCCAGCTACAGACAGATAAGGAAAATAATTAGAATAAAGTTGATGAATATATGAAATAACAATGATAAATAAAGTCAAATAACGTTAATTGGAGATCACTGTAGCATCAAGGTGTTTTACAGTCACAACTCCCTCTCTGGAAACGTCTCATTACTGAAAAGTTGATAATTTATGAACGAGTTGGCATCCAGGTGAACAACTACAAGTTTGGAGGATTTATTTAACAGAATCAAGTAGATATATTTCTATGATATCTGATTAGAAACTAAGTTGAATTTCAACTTTTTAAACCAATTAACTGGCATAAATCAGTTTATTATCATTTTCACTGGCGGCAGTAAGAATTTGGGCACTTAATCAATACTTCATTTGATGCTTACTATTTCAGAGATTTTATATCAGAGTTAAATATTGCTATCAAGATAATCGGTAGGTAAATGAATTGGTACAGTTAGCAGAAAGACACAGTGTGGCTCTGCTATAACGTGATTGATTGATTGATGGATATATTTATTCAGCAAGCATTTACATAATACCATAATCCAATTTTTTCAAATACATATGTACATAGCTACATGCTTGCCGAGGTGTTACATAGATACTCGAGCTGTCTACCTGTGACACCTCTGTTGTAATTAGTGATGAGTGACCGAGGGCCTGTAGTTCAACAGGACAGGGGAATATGTCACAAAAAAACCAGGATTAATACATTACAGCTGTGACAATCGTGGCAATACACTCTAGGCATGGCTCAGTGACACCACAAACATTAATAATTATTGATCTTCTTAAAATGATTGCCAAATGACTCGATTGTTTTTAGCAGTCATTTATTTTGGAGTCAAGTACCATATAGCTGGACCCCTGGGGCGTAGACTTTTGGATGTTATTGAAATTTGTCGTTGTACTACATGCAGATTTTGTCTATTTTGGGTGTCATGTGTGTGGATCATTTCATTTATGAAAAAAAGAGAATTGTGAGCGGGGGCAGGATTGTTCTTTGAAGAAATTTATATGTGTGTATTTGGATATATGTAATTTCTATAAATCATCAAGTTTAGCAACTTTAAATTTTTTGAACACTGGATTAGTGTGCACATTGTACCGTGTTCCAGTCATGATTCTGGTTACATTTTTTGGCTTGATGAAGATTTTGTTCACATGAGGTTTTATGTGTTGAACCCCATAGAGATATGACATAGTCAAAATATATGGTGATTGTTGTTCGTAGATGAAGAATCATGTTTTACCAGTCCAAATGCTTTCTTTTTGAGTACATGACAACATAAGATTTTTTATACATATATATTTTATCTAAGCATAATAAATAAAACACAAATAACAGTTATGAACTGCCACGTGAACAAATGAGACCAGCCACACGAAGGTCTGTTTGTTCTAATACACAGTTAAAAGAATGGTTCATCTTCATTTCCAATTTTCAGGACTAATAGAAATATGTGCACATTCAAATTTTAACTGATGTCAAAATATCAACACAATTAACCACAAAATAAATAATCCAGTTTAAAGTGCTGGTTAATTGACTATAATTCATATGTGGGTGCCACTATTTTGAAGTCACACACAGACTGGGTGGTCCTGAAGAGCTACAAAACATTTAAAAAACAAAGCATATTTATGATGATTACAGCATAGTTGATCAAAACAGAATGATACATTACTGAAATAGCTAAAGGAAACTTTAGATTGAAATTCCTTTTGCAGATAGTTTTATATTCTTGTAACGAGGAGCATCTATAGAACTGTCAGATTTATGTAAATGACCCGATAAGGGCATCAGTTAGTAGGTTGAGCATGGGGGGGGGGGCTGGTAAGGTAATGAGGATGACTAAGCCAGGACATAAGTGACCTGACTTGATCTGGATCCAAATTTTATAAGGAAAGGCATGGACTGGGGATAGTTAGATGATCTGAGGATAAATCCGTCAAATTCATTCCCCCTTCTGGTGTGCGATAATTTGGATTATTTCTTCTTTCCACCAAACAAACTACCAGGGTCTGATGTTAGAAGCTCTGCCATTGGGCAGAATTCTCAGCCCACAGGCTAAACGACAAATAACAGCATGCGTACTGAAGAGCCAAGGGTTGATGTTTTGTTTACAATCAGCTGTCAGAATTGTACGGTCAAAGTGGAAATAAATGATATGCTACTGTTCTCAAAGGGTAGACTCCCACATTGCCCCTATCAGATTCTCACCAGATCTTTGTGTATGTCAAAAATGACCTGTGGCTCAGTATATAACTCGACAAACTGTGAATCTGCAGGTAATTCTCACTACTTATTTTTGTACCGTTACAGATTTTGCAATGTTAGAATTCAACACACACTTTCAGGCCTAGTAACATTGGACGGAGGCAGAAATACAAACAAATTGAAACTTCACGTGGAAAACTAATGTTTTTATCTCAGGCTTCTTTAATCAGAAATAAATCTGACATTTTCAACTTGGGTAGACTTTCTAATAAACAAAAAGAAACTAATGGATTCTGCATTTCAATTGTTTAATCAATTATATAAACATTATTATCTCATTCTAATGGTATTAAAAACTTGGACTGAATGTTTTTTTTACTTGTGTAACATTTAGAAGATGACCATTGTCATACTGACCTCTTGCAAGTTGTTCGGCTTTCTGTCATCAAGTGCCACTAACATAATGGCTTCCTCAACAGTAACTAGACAACATTTATTATCAGGGTGGAGGGAGAGAAGATGCTCCCGAAGCTGAAATGAACATATGAATTGGTAGATTTAAAGTCTAAAAAGCTAAACTCTTGCAACATAAATTCATGACAGAAAGCAGGAAATGGTTCGGAGCCATCAACATTGTTTGTCTTCAGTTTTCTAGCCTGGATCATGACAATAACTTAAAACTGATATAATTCATATATGTTAATGGTATACGTTTCAAGTCGTGCATTAATAATCTTCATCTTATACTGTACCTTTGCCCACGTCGTTCTGTTTTCTGTGGTGAGAGTGCCCAGCCCAATACCTGGTCCCAGTCTTGTGCTATTATCTCGGATTGTTCTCAATTTAATCTGATCAGAAAATATCGAGTATAAACTATAATCACTCACACACACACACACACACACACACACCAATATAAAAATGCTTAAGTTAGAGCTGCAACATTTGTTGCACTTACACATTTACTACAAATTAATATCAAGTGCTTCACTGAAACAATTCAAGGTTGAATGGCGAGTTTTTACTTGAGTATAGCCTTACTATATACAGACACACACACACACACACACACACACACACACCGACAGATGTGTATGTTGAAAATACCTCATCGCGCATGACATTGCATCATTACATCACACAGTCATAACTGTGATGGCCACTCAAAACCCATTTAAATCAAGATGATAGACGAATAATTCTATATACAAAATGACACGATGGAGAGGCTCGTATACCTCCAATTCGGGTACAGTCAGAATGCTGCCATCTTCATGTACAATGTTCAGTTTGTACATTCGTCCATTTGATGTAACAACAACATAAGTGGGACAGCTACCTTCTTCCTCTGTTGATAATAAATAGAGAAAGATCATATTAACTTGTGTGGTTAATGAGTAGATGTCTTATACTGTCTATGGTAACTACATCAAATACAGATATTAGTATTTTAAGACTTATATATATATATATATATATATATATATATATATATACACACACATTTAGGGTAATACATTCTAAAATTTAATTTATTTTAAACAATTTAAATATATATATATATATATATATATATATATATATAATATGTGATATTTATATAATGCCCTATTCAGCTAGAAGCTGCTCTAAGGCGCTTTACAATATTATTTACAATATTATATCCATAAATAATTGATTATAATATATATATATATATATATATATATATATATATATATAGTCTAACCTCACTTTTATGCCAACTTTGGGACCTGGCTGAAAGTTGGCGTTGTGGTGGGGTGGCATTAGAGTGGGGGAGGCATTTTTTTGGCAAACAGCCTTAGGGGTGGTTCATTACACGTGGCTTTTGATCCTTTATTAACCCAAACCATCATGATCAACACTGTCAATGATCCTGACAGCTTGTCAATTAATTCACAGATTACCATAAACATTTTATGGTCAGTGTGTGGCAGTAATAATAGGGGGGGGGATTTATATGATATTATTTATATTAAAATTTACACTGTTTAGTATATGCAGAATAATTACAGCATATATAATATGCATCTTTTCAACTGTGTATACATCTTTTAATTTACCATTACTTTAAAAACAGCTTTTCATAGTGTTTACTTTCACGATAAAATTATTCATATCAGTCTGACATTCACAAACAACTGATAATTTATAAAGTGATCTGTAAAATAATTATTAGTGTTATATATATATATATATATATATATATATATATATATTTATTTATTATGTATATTTACCTGTCTTAAAGTGATGATGTAGTTTATCAACTTCAAATCCAGGTGTTTTACATCCATTGAAGAGGCGATGGATTTGTTCCATACACCAGACAGTTTTACCACCACCTCGTTCCACTTGTAAGCGCTGTCTATATCACCAACAAACAGAATGAAAAATTTATATTAAATCAGTGGATTATGTTTAATGTTTTAGGGCTATTCCAGTTATAACTATATGGGTGGCAATATTGTGGGTCAGTTTCTGGAAATCTATGTACTTATATCAGACATAATAATATTACCTAACAATGTATCTTGATATCTCACTGAGTATATATTTATGTCAATAAATCTCTATCTCTATCTATGGTGCTAGGTAGGTGTCAGGAAATTGAATATGATGCATATTTTATGTAGAATCATGAAGAAATTAGTCTCGTCGGAGATAATGTAACAGTTTAACACCGAAAAACATTGTTTTAATTATGTCAATATTATCGTGAATGATAGTGACAGCTGACGTGTGTGCAATAATTGTTTGTGGTATGTTATGGCCAGTGAATGGATTGATAAAATCTGTGAAATAATTTTGGTATAATTTAAGACACTCCTTTAATTAAGTATACACTAGTAGAATGAATGTAGACATCTATGTAACTTCATAAGAATTTAAGATCTCGGGATTAACTGCATCTACGTGATCAATTTTTACTGCGTGAACACAATATTATTGGTTTGTTGACCACAGACTGGTGTAAAAAGATCTGGTGTCCCCCCAAGATGAATTTTATTCCCCAGATATGTCTGAATCTAATGGCATAAAGACCACAGTGTTTTGCCTATTCAGACCTTTTAACCCTATTTTTGAGGCCACATAGTCCACTTGGATGCTGCATACTATCATAACTTATCCGGAGGACACTATAATGCCCAATGCCAAAATACCTCCAGGGGACATTGTATCCTTATACTTCAGTTTGTGGACATACAACAAATCACTAACTAAAACAAGATCTATAATGAATATTATCACAAATGCATACTTATAAATTTATATAATGATAAAATATATTTATTAGTAAACCTGCATAAAGTGTATTAATCTGAAAAAATGTATTACAACTAACTTCATACATGGCATACAAAATGAAACTACTTGATAAAATGGGAACATTTCATATACAGATGCCATAGTTAATGGGGAATATTAGTGTGAGCTAGAGTTTAAATTATGTGAGTTGGGTGGAATAAAAATGTAAAACTTGGGAGTGGGTTTAGGAAAAACAAATTGTGGGTTATGGGGGTAAACAAAAGTGGCAAAATAATGGCAAACATTCACCAGTTATTCATCATAAATATCACACGTTCTTAATAACCTCATTCTGAACTCCCAGAAATACGCTTAGACTACCGTAATCCAGTTAGATACAAAAATGACTAGTTTACTCTCAATATTAGTTAATACTGTGATTTTATGAGCAGCATTCACATCTCAATCAATGGGGATCACTCGCCCGATTTAGTTTATCGTGAGGACCGATGTAGCCAAAAATATTTTGAAACTTTGTTTCAATCATAGATAAAAAATAAAACAAATCTGCAATTAAAAATGAAATTATGACATAAGTATACATAAGTATACTTCATACTATCTCCCACCTATGGATGAGAAGGTTGGACAGGTAATTAATGACTGATTACAAGCTGAAGATCAGTCAAAAATACTAATATATATATATATATATATATATATAGCATTGATTGACAGGTTTTTCATTTTGTTATATTTTCAGGATATTATATTGTGCACATAGTATGCTGTAAACTTCATTCATCATTTGTGTAACAATTTATATATATGCTTGTCCATTCAATGTACTAAACTGTGCAGAAGAAGTGTAGTACTTTGAATGAGATTTCTACACATTATGATAGAATTTCTACTATCATGTATTTTTGGAAAAACATGCTGTATTAGATTTTATTCCTTGTAAATGGCCTAGATTAAGTTTAGTTTTGTTTGAGAAGAGAATACACACGCCACAGAAATGTGCTGACAGTTGAAACTAATAGCCGCATGAAACAATATTGTAGTGTTTATAAGGTAAAATAGTCATGCATTTTACACACACACACACATGCACACACATACACACACAAACAGAGAGAGAGAGAGAGAGAGAGAGAGAGAGAGAGAGCAACTTGTCTGAACTAATATTGTTCAGTACAGAAGAAAATTCAGGTTTAGACAAGTGGTTGGTTTTTACAAGTTCCTTTGTCAGCATTTGGTGGTGAATGATACGTGTGAACATTCATATGATAGTACACTGTATATACATCAATTTGAATAACTTACTGATATCTCTGACTGAGTTAGCTTATGTTTTAACATATAAGCTTTGAGAAGAACAACTTTACCAGCTAAGTCAAATTAGATACAGGTATGTTTTCTGGAACCTTATACCATATTAACAGATATGATAAACAAAAATGAACCGATACCTGTTGATACCTACAAGGTGTATAATATATTAATGATATCACTGAAGTACAATTAATCATGTCTTGAAAATGAAAACTAACAACAATGGAAAACACATATATAAGTATTATGTATGTGACAATAATGCCGTTATAATTTAATTGGTTTCTTAACAGAAACAAATTACTTTAAGCATCCGTCCAATAATTGTTATCACACATTACGCTCATTACTCTGAACAGTGAATGAATTGACAACGAAAGATATATTAGAAGTTTATGTTTACTTTAGTAATTAGCAAACATCAAAGATGTGACCTTACAGTATGTGGCTTAAAGGCTGATTATGGTTTGGCTGGTTTAGAAGTTTATGTTTACTTTAGGTTGATTATGGTTTGGCTGGTTTACGGAAAGAAAGTTCTACTGTATGTGTCCAGAAAGGTTGACTGGTACTGAAAATAGACACGTTCCAATTTTCTCAAACTCGTAACCAGAGAAAATGAGCGAAGAAATCTTGGGCTGAAAGATCTTGGCCATTTTAGACGACACTTCAGTTTTACATATTCAAGTACCGTGTATTTGTGTCTATATATATATATATATATATATATATATATATATATATATAGAGAGAGAGAGAGAGAGAGAGAGAGAGAAGAGAGACCAACAAAAATATACTCACTGTCTAATAACCAACCAGTACTGTAGGGCAAACCATAACACCATGGCCCCCCTTTCTATCTGAGACCCATCCTTCGGTGCCCAGTATTTCTCTATATAGGGACCAGGACCAGCGAAGTTGACAAATGGAGTGTGTGGCTCTCTGATACGCAGATATGCATATTCCTCCCACCACTTCTCAAGCTGAAACATACCGCATACATAACATTAGATGTAAAGAAATTAACTCAAATTATTTCACTAAAACTAAACTACATCCGCAACCGACAGTCTTGCAGATTATGATTTGCGTCGAAACCCAAGAAGTTGTCATTCAGTGTTCCGGCGCTTTTTATCACAATTTTCAACTCTGACCTTTCCAAATGTTCTCTGCTCTATAATCATCCGATGTAGGAAATTAATGTGATAACAATTAATCTTTGAGCATCGCCAAATATCCTCACCCAGTTACGTTTGTTCTTGCACTTCTCCACAAATTTTTCATGTAAAACTCTCCCTTCACCAGATTCAAATCTTTTTAGTAGGGCCTGTGTTTCATGAAGTTGATCATCAGTTAAAAAGGGTTTTACTGAAAAAGAAAATATACAGTGTGTAAATGTGTGCAGGCATGGACACGCACATAAATATATTAGTGTTCCTCATTCCTATGCCAACTGGCAAACGTTGGCATGGTACTAAGATTTCTTTAGGAGTTTTCTAACTAGCATTTTGAAATGTGAATAAATGAGCTACCGGTAGTTGAGTTAAATGACACATTCTGTGAACCAATTTGAGAACTGAAACTGAAAATTAAAAACAAATACTGTAAATGATAACACCCCTAAAATAATTTGTGGCTCCCTTTTTTAACATTTTAGTAATGTATTTAACTAAATACATAGCTAGGACGGAGGAGACAGACTACTGAGTCCTATAATCCAAAGGCTCTCTATAATTATAAAACTCTTGTCAATTATGTCTATTATTATATATAAGATATTGAAGTAATTTCCTATGTTTCTACTAATATGGAATTGTCTCAATGTAAACATGTTTTTGTTATATATTTCATAATGAAAGAGTTTATTCATTAAATATCGAATTGAATGGGACTCTGGCTAAAACAGCATTCGATTCAGATGATTAAGCATTCTTGACGCAAGAAGCACTTATAGTCTATGCTTTTGTTACATCTCGTATAGACTATTGTAACTCCCTGTTATGTGGCATATCTGATTATAACATCAATCGCCTCCAATGAATTCAGAATAGTGCAGCTTGCATAATGACAAATACTTGAAAATATGATCATATCACCCCAATTCTTCAAAAACTACATTGGCTACCTGTTAGATAGCATATCCATTTCAAGATTTTATTAATAACTTATAAATCTATTAATGATATGGTGCCAGAATACCTGTGTGAACTGGTTTCCATTAGAAAGTCATCCCGAAAACTCAGGTCACCCAGTCAGATACTATTGCAGGTGCCAGTGTCTTGGCTCAAGTCATATGGTGATTGTGCATTTAGTGTTGCAGCCCCTCACTTTGTGGAATAGGTAGCCGGCAGATATTAGACATGCATCGTGTCTTGAAAATTTTAAATCTCTTCTAAAAACCCACCTGTTCAAGGTTGCTTTCACAGATAAATAATAAATATCTTTTAAATCTCTTATAGGTTTTTGTACAGACATATCATTTGGAGTATTATTATATTGCATATTATTTGTACAGCGCCTTTGAATGGCTCCTGCTAGTAAGGGCGCTTTATTAAATATGCATTATTATTAGTACGTTAAAAATACTCACTTTTGAATATTATAAATTAAGTTAGTTTTCGTATAGACGGTGATTAGACAACGTATGGTCCAGTCATAGTCATATGGCTGATATAAGGCACTGAATAAACTATGGCTACAAATGTTTGGCAAAAATATTTAAATAAAAGCGGGATGAAATAATTTTAGATGCAATGGCAGTTTCAGTTGTCTATAACCATAAACATCCTTTTGGGCAAGAGACATAACATATGAATGGCATATGTTTACGAGCTGTAAACAGGAGGGATTTTGTAAATGGAAGTTAACAGATTAGTAATTTATTTTCATCTAATTATAAACAATTGTACACCAGTATATCGGTTGAGTAAGTCTAATGATATTATTTATATGAATGATGACAGTAATGCCTTGTGTAAACCGAAGACAAACAAATCTGATGGTGCAAATAATTTAATATCAGACAATTCCACTTGGTTGATTCCAAATCAAAGTTATCAATTCCAATTCAAGTCTTTTTTACCTACTACTTTTTACCATGAGTAGCTACTCCTATTACCTATTCCAAGCACCTACTCATAGTACCTACTCTGAGTAGTTTATTATATGAATTAAAAAATGAAGTGGTAAATTAATTTGCTGATTAAAATTGTTTTGTAGGAAACTTTAATTCCAATTCCAAATTTATCAATTCCATTTAAAAAAAATCAATTCTAGTTCTGGAATTGAATTGATCATATGATGAGATGCCTTGATCAATAGTTGATCCTCATTGATAGTGCCTACATCATGTTCAACACAACAATAGCTATATATTGATACCTACCTGAGTCCAGATACTTGGCCAGTGTGACACTCAGATTAGGTATTGGCAGCGATGGCAGCTGGTTCTGATACTGAAATGTCTTTTCTTCATCGTTCATGAAACCCTTAGGCATAGACATGCCATCTGTCAGGAAATCTGTTGTCACGGCATTGGGCAATGACACCATAATGTTGTTGCCGGTGATGCTGTTAACTGTAAAGATCCACAAACACAGATTCATTAAAATAATGGCTACTTCAAAGATAATTGAGCATGTGCACGCTCTCACATCTGAACACACACACACACTAACATGTGCACAAACACATGCTTCTGTGCATGCATGTGCACACACACACACACACACACACACACACACAATCAATGAGAAACAGTTATTACACAGATACATTTAAAGCAGTATTCTCCATAAACTTACATTTTTAAAATTAGAAATACACAGCCATCAATAAAGACAAAGAAAGTACAATCAAAAATTTTCTTTTTTATAACTTAAAAATAATAATATTCCACATAATTCACATACAAGTTACATAAGATTCAAATTGGATTGGTACAACACCATACAGAATTCCATAGGGAAATGATTGTCCCCATTCTTGGCATTGTTGCCATATAACACAAAATCAGCTAGTAGTCAGTTATCTAAGATTACAATTTTGCATGAAGTTTCTACAGCTCATTTGCCTCATAGTAGGCACTCTTCAACTTCCTGAGTTCCTCTTTTAGATGTTGGTGACTGGTGTCAAATGAGTGTCCTGACTGAGTTTTAAGAAGTAGTAGCGCTTGAAGGGTGTTATCTCTAAGAGGCTCTCTGGTCTGTTCTATAATTTCGAACTTTAGAAAAATTCCTTTCACAATGTGCACTGCTGTGAGATACTGACACACATAACTATGCAACCTAATTACCCTGCAGAGAAATTTTCTGTATTTTGAGATCGGCAATTCTGTAGCAAAACTAACGATTCTGTATTTCCGTATTTAGTTTTCAATTCCATAACAATTACAGTAGAATTGGAAGGGTGCACAGGTCTGCTACTAGAGTGAACATAAAACATGACTTTTGCAAAAGAATTTTTTCAAACCAGTTTGAAAAACCAGAAATCCGGAAAACTGTCATCCCTGATATTAACTGAAGAGTTGATGTTCTAGAAATCTGTTGACATTATAAATGGTGCGTACATGCTTGATGTGTTAATAAAACAGCAAAAAATGCAAATCAGTGACATGAAGTATTCTACACAGAATCAGAAAATTACACCAGAAATATATAAAACTGGGTGATACACGTGTTTCATATCAAAATTGTGATATTGTATTAATGGTGATGTACACCATAAATGTGTTAACAATTGATACTACTCCACAAAATAGCACTATCCAATTTAGCGAAACACATCACCAAACTACCATATATAAATGCATAATTATTATGATATTCATCATACAGGTGATACAAATAATTAACCAGGTAGATAGCTAACGTTTACTTAGTTTAAGTTATATGCCCCGTGACAGAGACAGGTTACAGCTATTATCATACACACAACACAATGGCTATGAATATACTGAGCTCAATCTACTATTACTGAGTACTATAACAGACCTAAAGGTGCTGCTGTCTCCATCTTGCTTTAGTACTAACTGGAAGGCAGTCAGTCCAACATCTGGCTATTGGTAATAGTACATATATCCATTGTTAGTAGTACCTAGTTATATCTAGTTTGACATTGATAAACTGAAGTGTCCCAAATAAAGATAAAACATCAAGTAGAGACAATGTTTACATCAACCACTCAGGCTTACTTACTGACCTGACTTAGTAATGTGTTATATATATATATAATAATATATAATAGTATATATATAATACTAACCTAGACACAAATGTTACCACTTCATCTGATAGGCTTTAAAATCAATACTCTCTTTCTCTATTTGTGTGTGTGGGTGTTTCAGTAAGTGTTCTGGGGTCTTCCCATATTAGCCCAAATTTTGATAATACATTACATCTAGCAAAATATTAATATCATACTGTTATCTTTCATCACACACACACACACACACACACACACACACACACACGCAACAATGGCCTTAATTAACACCTCTTCAGGTGAAAATTGAGGTACTAACTATTCTAATGATGTAATTAATCTATTTAGAGACTACAGTTAACAGATGGTGATATTAAATCAACAGACAGATCAGTGTGTAATGTGGTTTATAATATACGAGTTCTAAGATAGATAGATACTGGCTTTTAAGTAACATCTGAATGACATTGATGTCTGTATCATCATTATCACCATCACCTTCAAATTACCGGTACTACATTTATAAAGTATCCAATACACCACATACTACAAGTTACAACAGTGGTCGTCATATAAAGATCTCAAAAGCTCTTCAACATAGTACACACACATACTTAACTTCATGATAGTTCTCTTGATCATAGACCAAGGTAAAATTACTTGGTATCTAAATTTCTATGTCTAAAGTGATCTAAGTAAATAGGTGCCATTAAACAGAAACAAAAATATGTTTGTTATAATTTTTCAATGTTCACCATTTATACAGTTAAAACTTTGTCGTCATGAACACACATTAATTGTCAGCTACTTTTATTAAGCATTTATTTGAAATGTTATTATGGTTACTTAAACACATTAAATAATTCTATGTTGATGTTTATCAGGACTTCATCGCAAGTTGCCGACTTGAAGCTGAGAAGCAATGGTTCCACACAAACTGGCTGTTCGTTTAGTTCTGAATCCTGGCTATCAAGCTAGTTCATTGTGAATTTTCTTAATTTTAGAGATGAAGAACTGATTGATAGTTTTGGCAAACTATGATCTTGAAGAACAGGTTGGAATACATGCATCACTTTTGTTATGAAGTAGTCTGTCAACAATTTTAAAGATATCATTCTGATTACCAGCAGATTGTTTTTTTTCCTCTCAATGAAACTAGACCCTTTGGTATCAGCAATTAGTGATCTTAGAAGTAGTTTTTAGTGCTGGAACATTTTTCAAGATGTCGTTGAAGAAGAAGTTTTTGGGATTTGTGGATCTCATCAGCATACTAAGGTACTGTGAGGTGGAGTACCACTGTATGGGACTTTACTTGTATATGATTATAAATTATTCAACATATCTCAATATTATATTACGACGTAGCATTCTCTAGATTGATACTTGTCTTGGCATGATATGGAGACAACTTAGCTGAATCTATGGATTTAACCCGACAATAGTTCATGTTTATCACTTGAAGGTGAGGTTTACTCATTTTGAGATCCAGGTAAATAGCAGCATGATTTGAGAACACGAACAGATTCTGAACCCAGACAGTCATCATTAATACAGGTGACAATCAGATCAAGTGTACCAGTATGTGGCCATTAATGTCGGTGAGTTCCATAACATGTTGCTGGAGATTTGCTGACAGGATCATCTTATGGAGTTTTTTTCTTTCTTAGTAATTTGTTTCATTATCCCAGTGGATGCTAAAGTCACCCGTTATAACTATAAGACAGGATCCAGGTAGTATTTATCGACAAAGCTTTCAAATTCGGTGAAGAAATATGTAAGTGTCAGCTTATTTTTCTTGTTTAGTAGTGGGTGACATACGATAATAAGTTTGAGAGTATTTTTAACCAGATGTTATTAAAACACTGAGTGATTTAAAAGAGTGTTCCCATTAATGACAGCTAATGCTAACCAATGTAATAAAACATCAAATCTTCAACCTTTCCTAGGAATAGAAACAGAGTTGGCTTTGATGTAATCAAATTGATTAAATCATCGACTTAATCAACATAAAAAAATCAAGATATTGATTTTTTTCAGATTATCTTAAATTTATACTTACCTGATTAATCACTTTGCTATAGCCAGTTGATTTAACTGTATGTAGTTTTAAATAAAGTTTAAATTTGTACATAACAGCTTTGCTTTAATTCTTCAGAATTGCTATGAATGAAATGTTAATATTATGATATTCCACTTATTTATTTAGTTTCAGAATTACAAATAATTTCTTATGAGATTGTCAAGAAGGTTGAAAAAAAATCAATTTAATTAAATAAATCTGAATAGAAAACAGGAGTTAATTCACCTTTGATTTACTTATTTTTTATCACCAGACTTAATCAAGGTTCACACATAGCATCCACACTTAAGTCATAATCCACAAACTGGTCTGCTTTATTTTTAGAAAACTAACAGTTTATCACACATAACATTAACAAGTTTTATATACATATATATTTATTTATTGTGTGTGTACCGGTAGTTGACAGTATCATCTATAGGCTAACTTTACTGATAAATTAAAATGTCCTTTTTATTAATTTGATGTTAACTTCGTTAAAATATCTGGATATATAATTTCACTGTGCAGTACAGTACAAATTTTTGGTATCTAACTACTACATCCATCAGGGTTGGGTTTATGATAGTGATTTATAATTGTTATAAATGTCTTTAAGATGTTAGAAAACTATCATAAATATATATTTGCTATTTTTGTTTATTTTAAAAACAACTTACACAGTTGATATATTTTGCTTAAAATTAGTATTGGATTATTATTATATATATATATATCAGATTTAGTAGAATTATATATTATAGACATCAACATAGTATAGTGTGTTAATCTATATTATTACATTTTCAAATTCAGTAACAACAGAAAAAATCTGAAGATATTTTTAATCAGTTACCACAACTAGCTCACATAATCTTCCTCTATGTACAAGTTTATCAGTCCATTTCATACATCTATATACATTGTACATCTATACACATCATTCAAATCACAAAAGTCATCTAGGCATCTTATGATAAAATACCAGCATAGCTGTTTTCTTGTTACCAAGGAGATTCCATATCTTGGGCTGGGTAGGTCTACCACCCGCTGTTTGTGGATGGTTTTAGAGCTATACTGAACTATGCCAATAATTATGAAATATATATATATTTCTGACAGTTTGTGACTGGTTTGAGGATGTATTACATTTTGGCTGGAGGTCACCCCCACCCCCAAGCATATACCCCCTTTGGCTTTATTGAAGCCACCCATGAAGATAACTATGTTTAGCTGTGATTTCATGTGAAATCTAATAAGACGGATTTATAGAAGAATATTAGCAAATATCTTGAGCTCTTGCCACATAAGCGTTATAGCATACATGGTCAACCACAGATATACACCAGTACCAGGCTAATATGGTAGTAGTGTCTTGCTTGTCTCCAATTAATGAATAGATGTAGATATATTGAATAAAGACTGTCCCCTATCTCTAGAAACAAAATTAACAGACCAATCCTGTCAATTGATTTAGGGCACAAACTATGCTAGTGTATAATTATCATAGACTATAATAATGAGGCCTTAACTCATTGTATACTAATTTTATTATTGTAATACTATATATCAATCACATATGAATAATTCAAGCCATTCTAAAAACTACTTTTCAGGGATATCTGGGATAAATATGCCGTAAATTTATTATGAAAAATAAATAGGCTTTTGACAGTTAATGATACTGTCACGTCATAAACCTGTCTATTCTGCATTTTTGATTTTATATAATTTTATGTGCATTCAATAGGCATAGAAGAAATTAAACAAGGCATGCAGATATTATCTGAATTATGTTAATAGATCTATAAATAAACAAGTTATGACAAAATCCTCAAATAACAGGTCAGATATCATTTCACCCGTTATTTGAGAATTTAGAGATGATACTTCATACTTGCCACTTCAACACTGCGATTTGTTTAGCTATAATATAAGTATAACTCTACACATTAACATGATGATTACAATAGCCAATAGCTGAATAGGACTGGACGCCGGCTCAAATTATATAGACTTCTAAGTTCTAGATCTATAAAGACCAAAGACCTAGACTGGCTAGAGGCTAGACCAAATCTAAAACAAATCAGCTTCAAGTTTAACAGTTCACGAAATAACATTTAGATCTCTCGTACATCAACATTTATGACACCTACCTGTTAAGAGATAAACGCCAAGAAAAACACTTATTTCTCAGAATTAAAAAGTATAACGAACGTAGAGTTTTCGGATAAAATTATTAGATCAGATGCTGGAAACTTCTGTTTATATTTGTTATTCGGCAGACATAATCGACCTTTGACCTGAAATTTCCCGGCCGCTTACAACATTATAGTTATTACTTTACGCAAGTGGTCTCCTGTCCTGTGTTCAAGCATAACCTACTATTCTGTAATTATATGAATTAAATTAATTTACTTATATTGATTATATCTGGGGTTGGGATTCTGCCTCCTGGCTGCACTGAAGCGCGCGCACACACACACAACACGCATATATTTGGGGCCAGTGGGAAGACAGCAAATATTGCTATGCTGGTCCCCCAAATTTCTACTTTTGTTAATTAAATGATATGTATAATTGGTAATATTCATCCCAATAATTATATAGGTAATATGATACTAAGAAATATATTTCTGAATTAAAAATCATTTAATTTTTTTGAATTTTTCCTCATTAACAATTCACTGGTGAGTAAGTGTCCACTTTTTCATTTTGTTTGGTGAGCAACTGTTCGGGAGAGCAACTGTCCTACACCCTAATATTTGACACATGAATGTCTACATGAATAGTGGGAATATAACAAAATAATGACAGTTATTATTCTTCTGCACACAAAGTGAAGATTGTCTATCTGAACAATTAAATAGTCTAATTCAGCACTGCCTCTGAGAATCCTATAGCAAAATACCATCTTAAAAGCTTTACTGTTGCATAGAAGATTGTGCACTTTAGTGTGAATATTTACAAAGTTTGAAAATATTCGCTCACTTGATGCTGATGAAACTGAATCCATTGAACATTTTGTGTAGTGGACTATTATTAGCTTGCTGATGATCACACTTTTTGCACTTTGCACATTTCTTATTTCCAACGGCAACATTTAAAAAATGTTCCCAAATGGAATTCTCTAGTCTTCCACCTTTATACAGTACTAAAGGCTAGATATCAAATAATAATCACAGTATTAGTTCAATAATTTAAGCCAACATGTAGGTATGTATCAAGGTGATATAACACTATGATCATGAGAAAGTGTAACACTGTTTCAAATTAAATTCAGACAGGCTTTCTATACTGAGGTAAAATTAAGTCACATTTTAAAACTATGATATATCAACTGGGTTATGCAGTCACATCTTAACATTACAATACATGTATGTGTCAACATTGGATAGAGGATTATTCTGTTACTAGTACTAGTAGTAGATTATCTGCCGTATATACAAGTAGTAATAACCCACATACCAGATATAGTTAAGTAGTTAACGGTGTTAATAACGTCTGTGTAAAAAAACTCCCAACCCTGACATATCATTATTTATATTTATGTATAATACCGGAGAAAACAGTATACATTAATATAAATATACAAATTGTACAAAAAGCAGCAATAATTATTATGTTGCTAACATCTTATCTAAAGATAGGGTTATATTTGCAACATCCATAAAGAGAACATAATATTGACAGAGCATACACACACTCAAAATATAACAATATACATGTAGATGTAAGATGAAAATTTTGAATGTTGGCTAAATGTCCCCCTGCAAATATTGGCTAAATGTCCGTTGGCTAAATGTCCTGGTAACCCTATATATTTAATATATATATATATATATATATATATATATATATATATATATATATATATATATATATATATATAACTTTTCTTATCCATTACTGTAATTACAATCTTAAATGATATATATTTGTATGTAGTACATAACTATTGTTGTAATGGTAATATTGTAGAGTTTTGAAATAAATCATTCATTCATTCATTCATTTCACAAATCCATGTTCGAGCCATCTAGTTGGTGGAGGGCATTGACCTGACCTGAAAGAAAAACTAGCCCGTGCATGGCCGCCGATTTGATTGCAAATAGGTCCCAACTTCCGGTGGGGGAAAACCTGAACGCAAACTGCTAAAATCAGGTTTATAATCATGGTGAATTCTTCTTGTGTCTTTAGTTGCATATATCGTGGCAGTAATGCAAAAGGAATATATTTTCATCGGTAAGGAACACATTTAAAATAGCCGTTAAAGCGTTTTGTTTAGGGAGATTAAGTTTTATTATATTTAGCCTGTTCGACAACCCCTGTCTCTGGCGTTTGAGCCCAACTAGACTAGATCTACGGACTTGCATAAAACGACATTTGATGGCACATAATGGGACAGGAGTAATACAGATTCTCTGCACACACAAAATTATAATCCACAAATCACGTTGCGTGTTGCAACTAACGGAAGTCAGCGCTGTTTGGTCATGGCGGCCCAATCAAACCCTTTGAGTGCTCGGTCTAATTTTCTTTCAGGTCAATGGCGGGGGTTGTTCTCGCGAGACTGTACCAGACATGGGGGGTCAATTCCAATTAATTCCATATCGTCAATTCCACATTAAATTTACCAATTCAATACCATTTTACCGACTCTTTTTTACCTACTACTTTTGACCATGAGTAAGTACTCCGAATACCCACTCTGAGTAATAACTCTGAATATTTTATATTCCAAGTAGGATTGTCATGGAAGAAATATTTCTCACTAAAAAATTAAATGGTAAATTAATTCGTGGATTTTAATTATTTGTAGCAAACTTCAATTCTAATTCGAAATTTATCAATTCCAATTCAAAATGTTTATTTAAAATAAATGGAACTGGAATTCCAATTCCATTTTTTAGATAAGCAATTCCAATTCTGGAATTGCCCACCAATTTCAGAATTGAATCAGAGGGCTTAAATATAATAAACAGACTTTGATGACCCCACGTCTAGACTGTACCGACCCGTTTCGCAAAATTGTCCTTAAAAATTATTTCTGAAAAGTATATATTTTTGTAATTGTTGATTCGGTTGATCCGCTTCCCGTTTTGAAACAGAACGGGCAGTTTTCAACAACTGTTTTCAGAATCTATATATAGAGCTAGGTCTATATAATTTAAGGTCAATTTAATTTTCACAACAACATATCATTTTGCTAGACAACTGGCCAATATTACAGCAAATTTAGAAATAACAGCGCGACATTTCGTCGTCACGTGGTTGCTAAACGGGCAGGCATTCTAAAAACCATACCGGTTGCGAAACGTGATGGTCCCGTTTCGAAACGGCCTATAGGTTGTCAAAATGGTGTGAAACAAGACCAACTCATTGACATTGGCCCATTTATGCCATTATAAATGGTTCAACTTCAGTAACAAATTGCGTGGCTTTAGTCAATTATTATTTTGTGTTTAATAATTTATACGATATTGTTATATATTAGTGGCTAATATTAAAATGTTTAGTGGGTAACTGACCATCTTAAATGGCTGCCGTCTCCATTGAATTAATTTTAACAAAAGGGGGACGTTAATATCCTCTGAGTACGTAATACACCCTGGCAGTGACCACCCTCGGGGTATTTTCGCTCCATCTTTCCATATTGATCCCCATGAGTGAAGCGGGTGGAGATATGAACAACCTCTCAATAAAAGTGACCAGCACTTTCCTATGCCATCCCTGTTTCATGATCACAGATCCTGAAACCAAAGAAAATTAATAAATAAGAATTAAAAAAAAAAAAATCACCAGAAGTGCGTTCTAAATTAATTATTAATATTATTCCTCGAATACTAATTAATATCTTTAATATGTTGTGGTGTACCATGCACATGCCAACATAAAATATTGGACGTTCGATTGTCTTTGTACAATAATACTTTTGATATTTATTGATTTAGAGGATACTAAATAATGTTTGTTAATTTTATATTTATTTAACTTATATAATTAGTATTTAAATGTATATTTTATATTCTAGCTGTTGCAACCTGCATATGTATGTGCACAGTGAA